>VZRR01007333.1:756904-782835 GCA_013398015.1 Oreocharis arfaki | reverse complement strand
CCACATTTCCTGTTTTAAAGTGTCTTTTTTATGGGGCCTGTTTCCACTCTTCCTGTCTCTTTCCTTCATTTAAATCACACCTTAAGTTTCTCTCTGATAAAGAAAATAGCACAAATGGAAATCAGAAGTTCTGTCCCATGAAAGATAATGGGTTGGGGTATTTACATTCATTGGGTCAGAGCACAACTTCTATTAAACTGCTGCAAAAAGCAGGTAACCTCTTGGAGCAACCTTAACCTGTAATGTATTAATGTGACTCAAATGTTTCAGTCAGTGTGTTTCTGAGGGAAATTTCATTTAAACAGGTGACTTTTGTGTTGAAAACTTCTCTTATGAAAAGATAGCTTCAGATGTGAGATCATGCTGTCAGTAAATTACTGCTTTACTTGGGCTTCTTCTCTATTCTTTCAAGATATATCTTTAAGATAATGCAGTTTCTCAACATCCTTTTAAAATATTTTCACTCAATGACTTCTTTATTGCATATGTGAAGACATAAACAGAGTCTATGACACTCTCTTATAGATACAAAGACCTTTTTAGGAGCTCTTTACGTTTTGTTCCGCTTAGTTAATTTTCTTGCAACAGCTTCTTTTTCAATAGTTTTCCGTATTTTCTTGGTCAATTACACAAACGAATTGCTGAGGAAGTAATTTGCTGTCTGCTCGTGTCATTGCTGTGCATAGTTTGACTTGATTAGACTTGCCATGCCACCTCGCTTCGAGTCTTTCTGCCACTTACTCTGCCACACGCGATGTTAATCCGTCTTTCGTGAATGCAGCGCGGAGCTTTCATTGTCAGCGATTTCATTAACCAACAAACCACCCCACAGCCACTTGTTGCCTTCAGCTTCGTAACATGACCCTCTTGGGATCCGAATTAGTGCTGCTCCGTGAACAATTCTCATTTCTTTTACAAATTGTAGACATCTGTGTACCCTTGGTCTCTGCATATTCTCACAAGTGCTTTTCTACCCTTGTCACTCAGTACGCAGCTGATTGTCAACAATCGTATAAATCCATGCAAGTCATTGTGGATGAGCTCCACCCAGCATGGAGCTGCTGAGAATTTGGCCGCAGACAATTTCTCCTCCAAATGTCATGCACTTTCTCCTCTAATAGTCTGGCTTTAGCAGTGACTCCGTCCTAAAAGTGCCCAGGGATGCGTTTGTTTCGTGGCTACCTCACTGATAAGCCTCTCATGTGGATGGAGGAGCCCAGTGGGAATGAGATCCCTTACGAGGTGTGGATGTGAGGGAAGATGGAGCCAATGCACAGCTTAGGGAAGCTGAGGTGCAGACCAGGTCACTGGGGTCTTCCTGTCGAGATCCCACAGCCACATTTGCCCTATACACAGGTTCTACTCTGTCATCTTTGGTGGGAAAACATTAAAATTTCTTTTGATTGTCATGTTTTCTTGTATCTTTGTATTTATAACTCAGCATCAGGGTCTGAAGGCTGGAACTGTGCTGCCCTACTTAGTCTGGGATCCTTGTTCCCTGATGGTTTTCATCCCAGACAGGAGTGATGTGTGTCTTGTGGGGAAACTCCATTCCTAGCAGATCAGAAGCTTTTGATCTGCCATGGCAGGTGGGAACTGTGAAATGTCTGACCAAAGGGGAAAGGACCCGAGATACTCCACATAAAGCCATGTCCATGACATGAGATTCAGCTCAGGTGTGTTTCCAGCTCCAGAATATATTCCTCTCTCTAGTTTTATTCCTAGGATGACTTCGTCCAGTTTCTAAGCAGCAAATGGCTACTTCAGCAGGATTGCTTGTTTCTTTCGCATGTCTGCTCTTTTGCTGACGCGTAAACTCCTCCCTGTTCTTGGGGAGAGAGTGTCCTAGATCTGAGTCTCCAGAATTGCTGCTTTCCCCACTACATTTGACGTACAATATAGAAGGGAACAGCTCCAACAGGAAAATTGTGGAAAAGAGACAGTCACGACCAGCCAAGTGCTTGGATGTAAGGACTTTTCCCTAGATTGCAGGAGGTCTGCAGGTTCTGAATTTTTACTTATACCTTATGCACCTGTAACTGGCACACTCATACTGAGGAAGAATAATTTTGTGCTTGGGTTGAGCAAAACTTTGTGTCCCACTTGAATTCTGCACTGATGTTAACAAACCTTGCTTGACTAAGGCTACCATCAAAGCCAGTATATTTCCCTGAAAAGGTTTCAGTCAGCCAGCAGTTTTTGATGAACAATAATAGCAATTTTATTTCCTCCCTCGAAAAGTTCCTGATACATTTCCTGATTTCACGTCTAACAAAAGATTGCAAAAGCCAGTTTAAGACCCAATTGTAGCGGCTGAGGTGTGAATCTTTGAAGGATCCTCTGTTCCTCCAGGTATCAGGATGCATAGCCCAGGATATTGCGTAAGTATGTAGGGTATTGATGACAAGGAGAGCACAAGATTGTGCCTAAAATGAACAGAAAAATATAGAAAATTATCTGTCAGCAAAATCATCTCCAAGCATGTTTCAGAATTTTCCATGAGGCATCAGGGATCTTTGACCCAAGCTCAAAAAAAATTATTCTGCCTTTCATTATGTATCTCAGTCACAGACTGACACTTTAGGTTCATTTCAGCAGTGTCTGTGCCATCAGAATCCAGTGTGAATTCTCCTGTGACAGCATTAGATCAATCATGTTTTAAAGAATGCAAGTAGTTGCATCTCCTCCATCTTCCGAGGCAGTCCAAAACTGACACTTTTGGGTTCACTGCAACCTGAGTTGCTAACACGGGTTGGAAGGTGAGAGAAAAGTATCACAAAGCTGTATTTTTAATATTCTTATGTAAAACAAGCTGCTTTTGAGTTAAAAAAAAAAAAAAAAAAAAAAAAAGAAAAGAAAAGAAAAAGAATATGAGCAGAACGCCCAGACTCAGTGTTTGAAAAATGGGAAAAACTGATAAAAGTTGGGGACTTCACTGAACTCAAAGCACTGTTAGCACTTATTGAACATACACTGAGGTTATAATTTTAATGGGTAGGTCAGGGTATTTGAAATACAGGTGTCTGCAGTAACCTCTGTGATCAAGGTCTTTAAAGGGAATCTTTGCTACAGTGACAGACCTAAACGGAGAGCAGGAAATGCCTCTTGGGTCTGATTTCTTGGTGAAGAAGAAAGAAGAAGACTTGTGGACTTAGAGAAAAATGGGTTACGAGCCCAGTGAAAGAGCTTTTCCTCATGCTGTAGATGCTGTTAAAAGCGATCACATTTTGTGCATCTTTGCTATACCTGCATTTCCTTTTCAGAGCCTTGTATGCAGGCACTGGGATTTCCAGACAAGCCAAAACTAGACTAGAACCAGACTGTGTTTTCCATGGCAGTGGCAGGTAATCAGTGGAGCAAACGTGGAGTATTCTTGTCAGCTGTCTCTTGCTGGCATGGCTTAAAAGTAGAATAGGTGTTTTTCAAAATGGAGCTCGACTTGAAATGGGGAAAACTCCCAGGAAGTTCCCAGGTATATATTAAACAGAAAGGCAGACTAGGTAACAGCAGCATTTTCTCCTGACCTTGCAATCTGAGGATGTATTCTACACCCTCTGGCACTGCTGTGCCACCAGAGGGGAAAGGCTGTGGGGCAGTGGGAATTTAGAGATTTTTGCTGTTAGGAATTTGCATTCAGAGAGATTCCCTTTGGCTTTACTGCTGCTATCCTGCTAAGAGAAAAGCCCTGAACATTTCTCTTCCTCTTCCCGTGTGAGTGGGAAAGTTCTCTAAGGGCATCCTGCAGCTGCACCTCCTGAAGGCTTAGCTGAGGGGGATGAGAGACACTGGAAAAGCTATTCCCCTCCCCTCCCTTTCCTCATATCCAGATGGAGCTTAGACCTGGCATTTTGTTCAGGTGGAAGGAGGGTGAGCATTGAAGGCAGTAAGCATTAAATCTTTTCACTTTCTCGTGGTTTCTAGCAGGTAGCACTTCAGGATGTACCAGTTCCAGATAGCTATGGAGAAATAAAGGTGAGGGGAATGGCATAGAAATTGCACAGGTATTCAACTTTCTCCTTGCCACTTCAATGTTTTCATTAGTCCTTCCCAGGCTTCATCCACAGGTAAAGATGGGTATTCGATAGTCACTGGTTGTGTCTAGGCCATGAGTGTAAGGTCTGTGATGAGGCTCGAGGTAATGAGGATGCATCAAGAAAGTTTTGTCTCTTCTTGTTGCCTTAAGCCATCCAGTTTTCTACAAAGAAATGGGAATCAAAAGGTTTTATTGATTAATTTAATCATCTGAATCTGTTTTTCATGCGCACTTGATGCTGTAAAATCAAAGCACTGCACCCCTGCCAGGCACTAAAAGGTCAGACTTGAGGGTCATTAAAGGCAACAGCGTGCTTAATCAGGAGCCCTTGCAGAGCAGCACAAAGACACCCCTCCCTTTCTGTACACGATTTATTTTTTAATAAGAATGGCCAAGATGGCAGCCCATGTAACACACTGAGCTCTGCTGGCTGCTCTGCAGCGGGGCACAATGATTTGTAAACTTTCTCTGCAGTGTTAATGGCTGTGTGAGCAACCTGGAGCAAACAGTGCTGCCTTATTGCTCTGAAAGCTCTCCCCAGCCGTGTGGGCCTGACTCATTCTGGGTACAGAAAGAAGTTGCAGGACTCATTATGCAGATATGAATTTTTAAATGGTGTGGTTTTATTACCTTCTGGTTTCCTACACTGACTCCACTGTTGGGCAGCCCAAGGTACAGGAGCTCACTCTCTGGGTCTTTTATGGGTTATCCATCCTTCATCAGAAGATGCTGCCTGGCTGTTTTGGTAGACTTGGCTTATTAGCTTCAAACATCCATTCAAAATGGATGTGAGACTAGATGAACCTTCAGCTGAGTTTTTATGAGTGCAAAATGCAACAGAGGGAGTTGAAAGCTAAGCCTTTGTCCCACTTTGTTGTAGCCCCAGGAACCCACTTGTGTGGGATTCATCACTCGAGTTAAGCACAGGGTCTCCTTGGCAGGTGGCATGGACCTCTCAGCCTCATCTTCTTCAGAGCAGTTTAGAAGGCAGGGTGTCTGCACCAGCTATCTGCACATTTTATGGCCTTGTGTGTTCTCACCCTGAAAAGAAACAAACCACCTGCCCTGCATGGTCTGTGACCACTCCTCCATCCTCTCAGATGAGATTCACTGCCCCATCTTCAGTCTCCACCCCACAGCAGGTTGGGGGTTGTGTGGACCTCCCCCTCTCCTCTCTCCAGCTCTGCCAGCTCCACCTGGAGCTCAAATCATCAAGCCCAGCAGCAGCTTTTGGCTTGGCTGCAGCAAGGAGAGCCTCAGGGGTGAGGGACCAGTGGTTTGCAGTCACAGCCCTGATAATACAGGTGTGTACCCAGCTTGACTCCTCCTTTAGCAGGAGAGTTGTAATTAGACAGAGCACCTCAGAGCACAGAGATCAGGCTGTGAAACAGGCAGCATGTACCAGAGAATTGCACCTCCTCTGTCTTCCCACCTTTCCCCCTTTGGGAGACACGACTATTATGCTAATTTTCATAAAAGGAGAGGTTTTAAAGTGGGAGAGGGCAGGCAGAGGGTGATGACATGTGAACAATACATGAGTCACAGAGGCACCTGCTGTCCTAAAGCATTTTCAAATGTTGAAAACATATAATTGGGGGCAGTTGAAAGTTGAAAGAGTGCATGGGGAGCTTTTAAAGTGGAGGGCTGGTGCTTACATGAAGGATTGCCCTTTCATCTCTCTGATCCTGGCAGCCTCCAGGAGCAGTCATATTCAAATGGTGAAGCATTAGGAAAAGAAGTTCCATGTGGTGGACAAAATAAGAATCACATTTGCCCTTTCCTTTCAAGTCGTCCTTTTTCATTCTGAGACTTTGCTAAATAAATAAATCTTCACACTGAGAGCTACCATTTATTGTCTGCATTTCTGACATAAACCTGCCTCTTTCATGCTCTGCTTTGTGAGCCACGGAGACCGTTCCAAAACCCCGGGGAAATGCAATTGTGCATCTAATTTCCTACTGGTGAAGGCAAAGGTTTTCAAGCAGATCTGATGACTGTGGGCAACCACTTTGTGAGAAACCCAAAGGGAACCCGCAACTCAGAAAATGCTGAGCCTTCTGAAAGCTGTCTGCTCAGACAGAATTTGATGGGGGGAGAAAAAAAGTTTGCTTGTTTTTTTTTTTTTCCATTTTTAAGTTTGCAGATGGAGCTCAGCTCTTATGGGAGCAAGGGATGAGTAGCGTGGAGATGAGCCAGACATAGGACTGTGGGCTGTGTTGCGACTGCCCCAGATAGATGTGTTGATCCCTTGGTGTGAAGCATCCTCTGCTGTTCCCATCCCAAACAGCTCCTGATCACAGACTAACAGCTGAGCTGTGGCGCTGGTTATCAAAACACTCAGGGAAGGTTATAGAGGAGCCTGCTTTTTATCAAAGACTGGATCGGGAGAGTTCATCTCCCTCTAATTAAACCAAAGTTTTCAGATCTGTTGGGTATATTTTACTCATCCTGTTGCACAAACTTATCCCACTTGCGTGGCCCTGAGATAAAAATATTTGAAGGTTACCCTGTGTTTGCTATGAGTGCACAAGCTGGTTCAAAGAGCAGTGAAGGCAGAAGCCTCAGATTCCTCTGTCTTTCATTATAGACACCCTACACCAATGAAGTGCCCCCATTTTCAGTAGTGACACATGAAGTGTAGCTGTGGGTACATGGATAAGTATCACAGAATCATAGAATGGTTTGAGTTAGGAGGGGCCTTAAAGATCATCTCATTCCGCTCCCCCTGCCATGGGCAGGGACACCTTCCACCAGACCAGGCTGCTCCAAAGGCCCTCTAACCCGGCCTGGAACACTTTCCAAGGTGGGGCATCCACAGCTTCTCTGGGCAACCTGTTCCAGGGCCTACCACCCTCACAGGGAAGAATTTCTTCCTAATATCTTCTCTAAATCCGCTCTCTTTCTGTTTGAGGCCATTCCTCCTTGTCCAGTCACTGCACACCCCTGTCAAAAGTCCCTCTCCAGCTCTGCTGCAGCCCCTTCAGGTACCGGAAGGTGCTCTAAGGTGTCCCCAGGCTGAACTGCCCCAGATCCCACTGTCTTTGTAGGAGAGGTTCCAAATCATGAATGAAATCACATCCTGAGGACATGGTGTTCTGTGAGCTTCTGAATAACTATATAGCACAAGCACGATTTTGCTCTCTTCTGAAGGACCAAGGCTGGTTAAACACTTCTTCTGCATTTGAGAATGCTGAAGTGCTGAACGGACTGTGCCAGGATTTGAACTTCTGCCTGAAAGTCATTGATCCACTTCAGACTAAGTGTTATAATGACACCAGGTGTTTTGCTGTGTGTATCCTGATGTAACTGAAAGAAGGATCTCATGTTTGCACAACCCCCTTAGTTCTTTACCTGACTCTTGCTTTTTTGAGAAGAAACCTGTCCTGCCCCCAAATCAACCTCAGATGTCCAACAGGTTGCATTGCTCACAGCATATGGAAAGTCTCCAAGGAAATATTTTGAAAATGTCGCAACTTGTTATTGATAAAACACACTTCACTGTGCTTCTGCCAAGACAGTTTGGCCTGGCTTGGCTGTGCTTCTCATTTGTGTGTTGGTCTAGAGCTGGGGAAAGAAATGGGCACCAGGCAACCCAAGTCAACACTTCCCTACAGTCCCAGTGCGGGGAAGGTCTGGGGACACCGGCCCCAGAGGGCTGATGGCAGCAATGGGCTTGGAGGGTTGTGTGTCATTCTCCAGTCCCATCACCGCCTTACCACATCACTGCTGTCATGGAGCCCTCCCTTTCTGTCTGTACTGCCCTATTAATGCAGGTAGGCAATGCCAAGCAGTTTGTTTGTGGAGTGGTCTGAACTCAGAGCATTTCATTGTATTTGTGTTTTCTCCCGTGCTAGACATGCAGCTCAAGGCTGCAGAGAGGTGACAAGGGGTGGTGTACCAGACATGAGCTATGTCTGGCTCTGGCAGCCACTCCTTGAGGAATGTCTGAGGAGGGTAGCCATGTTCATCTGTCAAGAGAAAGTGATTTTGGAAGTTTTGAAGCCCTTTTTGAAATTTTGAAGCCATTAATTTGTCTGGGCTTTTTCTATATTTTTATTATTATTCTGCATTGTTAATATTTCCAACATGTGGGGGTTTTTCCTTGTAAACCATATTGGTAATGTTGGATATAATAATTTCAACTGGCCATGTGTCAGGTGGAAAATTCAAATTTTCTTTGGAATGATATTTTCATTTTGTGAACTGGACCACCCATCTTCAGAACAGGAATGCACATAAAAGCCAGCAAAGCTGCGGTGCGACCACAGAAGAGAATTCCTTTGAATCAGCGCTGTTGCATGGCCTGAAGCAACACAAGTTTTGTGTGTGCTTGCATGCTTCAGACATAAAGTGTCAGCAGGGAATACAAACAGAGCATAGTTCGACCTGATGGATGTGGAAGATACACATATTCCCTGCAAGAAATTCTCCCAGCAGGCTGTGGATGTGTATTACATGTTCTGGCCTTTTGGACAACTGCTCATTTCTCCTAGACACCCTGTCCCCTAAAAGTAGTGCTGCTTTTTAAAGAGCCTTCTGTCATGCTGCTGAGACCCTCCCAAACAGGAGTACACCAGCACTAGCTGGCCCATTTAATGAATATTCATCATTAATGAATAAACCATAATTTGTATTCATGCTTCAGGTACTTCCTCCTCTATGGTGGCATCAAAGTAGTTGCAGGGGTTTTAAATGTGAAGGGCTGATTAAGAGGAGAGGGGAAGGCAAATTTCACACTTCAATTAACGCTTTTGAGTCAGTCCCTCTGGTTGCAGATTGCCTAAATGCAATCGGCTGCTCCCCACAGCTGCTGCTGAGGATGAGAAGCGATCCAACTTGCCCTGAAGTCTCTGGCTAACAGCAAAGGTCATGGGACATCAGTGTTGTGGTATTCGACAAGTTAACACTGCAATTAAAGGGAGGCTAGGAAACAAAACCCTGCTGATGGCTGGCTTGTCAGTGTGTATCTCTGCATGCTGGCTGATACTCTGGACAGCTGCCTATGAAAAGCAAATGAAATCCATCCCTACTGCACAGCCTGCAGAAGGAGTGTGTCTTTCACACCAGGCAAGGCACAGACAGGACTCAGAACTGCTCAGACGCATCTGCCCCGATCACGTCCTGGCAATGTGCCCCTGTGCGGGAAGCGGCGTTTGGTGCAGTGCAGCCAGCTCTGCAACCTCTCCAGAAAGGCTTCGGGTTGTGTGCTCGTCTCTGTTATCCCCAGGTTCATGCTTGTGGCCTCTTTCAGACCCTTTAACTTTACACCCCCTCCTTTTCCTACCTATTTTATCTCAGTTGTGGCTCAGGGAGGAGATGGAAAGCACAGGAAAGAGGAGGTGCTTTAGACAGCCCCACAGAACTTGCTCCCAGTGCAAGGATCTCCAGATCAGGCTGGAGGACCTGGGTCCTTGGTGGATGGAAGGGATGGTTTGATATGGAGGCAGAATGAGGGACAGAAGGACAGTGTGTGTGCTGGTAAAGGTCCCATCAGCACCCCCTTGGCTGCTGACAACCTCTCCGGTTGCCCCCAAATTTAGTGTTCTGACTTCATGGCATGCCACCCACTTGAGGGGCCAGGCAGCAGATTGAGAGGTCTCTCTGGAGTGGCAAAAGTGACCCAAATATAGTTTTTGGCCTTTACACCATATGGAAGCAGAAAAAGAAGAGGAGCAGCCAGGACATCCCTTCTGTACACCTCTCCCTGCTCAGGGCTGTGTGTGACATCGAAGGCACCCATTTGGGTCCCAGCCCAAATGAATCCAAGCTGGTTTCTCCATGATGCCAGGTGGCTGGGGTGGAACAACCTGCCGTAGTGCTGCCCCAGTGCACAGTTGTGCATCACAGCTCCTGCACGTACCTGCTGCCTTCTCCCCTTTCTCTTGGGCAAATGTGCTGAACACTTCTGCAGAACACAATGCTCATTTCTGTAACCCTCCATGTCATCCCTCAGCTGAGGAAGCGCTATTTTAAGATGTGAAATACATCAGTAAGAGGGAAAAAAAAGAGAACATTTAAATGCCTTCAAACTGTGCAAATCTTTGAGCATGTTGGATGTGAAGAGATTCTTCAATTAAACTTCTCTGTGTGATTCCTCCAGGGTGCATAATCTCCACTGCCCCCTGTCCAGGTGTGAGGCATGAGTGTGTGCAGGACAGAAGGAACCACAGAAACACCTGTCTGGTCTGTTCTCCACAGAAAGGAGAACAAAGGGCCTTCTCATAAGGCATTCACTATCCTAGAAAAGCAGAGAAGTGCACCCCAAGTACGTGGGTAAAGGAAAAGCAAACAAACTAAAATTCCTTAGGGGTGTCTCCCTCCACTCTTTCTCAGATACAAATAACAGTAAAAAAATAAAATAGTGGAAGGTCTGACTGAGTTATTTATCAAACCCAGAGACCAAACATTTGCACCCCTTTCTATCTCTGCAAATTATGTGAGAGACCCACTATCAGTCCTGCGGTGGGTAAATGGGTCCTTTTAACTCTATTTCCTCTCCTTTTCTTCCCTTCTAGTGCTCTCTGAAATGGGTTTCCTTTCCCCTGGTTTATTAGATTTGTCTGAATTTGGCTTTGTAATATTTTAAAGTGATGAAGACCCCTCCTGGCTAGTTTTGCAGGCTGATGGACTGTGTGCAGCTCATTGCTGTTGTCCATGAAATATTATTTGAAGCCCTGTGAGAAGAGGAGGAGGTTCTTGGCAGACCAAGAGACAACTGAAACAGTGTCCCATAGCAGCATGTGGAAATAGATCCATTGTATTCCTCTGAATTACATTTGAAATATCTTTACTGAACGTGACAGGTCAGAAAATGAAATATTCATTCTGCAGGAAACTTACAATTTTATTTTCAAACAAGCACTCAAAGTCAAAATTAAATACCAAGTGAAGCTGGGGAATTTTTTTGTTCCTGAAACATTGAAATGGCTTGATTGAAATGCTTCGTAATGGTAATTTAGAACATTCTGCTCTTATTTCTGCTTGTCACAATGGTAGCTAAAATTATTCTATTGAAACAAAACGATTGAATCTATCACAGTGAAATGTAACTTCCGGTGAAAGCACTGATGGAATTTGATACCTTCCGGTAGCATTTCCCAATTTTGTCAAAAAAAGCATTTATTGTTGTAAAACTTGATCAAGCAGCCTTTTTGGACTTCTTATTCCATTGTCATCCATGATATTTTGTGTAAAAACAGTGCCAATGAACAGAAAGGCACATTTGGATAACCAGCATGGAGACAGGCATCTCAGAGATTTAGGTCTCTTTTCCATCTGATTTTCTGTTCAGCTGACCTAATAATTTAATCTCAGAGTTCCCTTCGTCCCTTCCAGTATCTGCCTTAGCATAGGGATGAAAGCCCAGTCTGTGACAACAGGAAAGCCCATCAAGGCTTTGTGATGATCATCTTCCTTCTAACACGGAGTGTCTGCAGCACCAGGCAGGCACCAGAGCTGAGAAGATTTTCTCTCTCCACCCTGACTGGATGGGTAGCCCTGTTTGCTAAACTCAGCGTTCTTTGGCAGTCCCTCAGAGTCTGCCTTTGCACAGGATGCCTCCAGGCCCACTCTGGATGTGCTCAGCTTTTCCCAATGGAGGCTGTGACTTTATTTATTTCTAATGGAACTGAGCTCAGAGGGCTGTAAGAGCCAGACAGGGTCATGTGTAGGGGTGGAGGCAGCGAGAGCTATTGAACGCCGCTTCACAAAGCGCTTCTCTTGCTGGTTAATCTCCTTCTCATCCGTGCTTTTCGAAGACTAGCCAATCCTTTGAGCCACTTGGGAACTATAAATGTTGAGTTCTTGCACCAGGTAGGCAGAGGGGCACCGTGAGTGCTCACGGGGGCTCTTGGAGAGGAAGATCCTTCCCACAGGGAGCCATTCACCCGCCTTTGCAAGTGTGACAGCTCTCTGACACTAATACTCCTATTACCTCCAACATCTCAGCTCTGCTAGGCAGGAGCATAAAGCCCCCACAGTATTAGCATCCAACATATGTGTCTATTAATAGCTGCTCACCAGCTCTCAATTAGATTGGCATATATTGAAAGTATGTAGCTGAATTAAACCAGACTGAATGCAGAGCTACTATCAGAATTTACAGACTCTCAACCAGATTTTCCATTGTCGCCTTGTCTTTATGAGCACAGTGAAATTTTCCTCAGGATGCTTCCCGGACAAAGCGCAGGGCACCTATAGAGAGATAATAAATAACCTGGTGCTCATTCCCCCCCTCCACCCCACTCCCTTCTGCATGATTGAATTTTTCAGCACCTAATAACAGTTCCTGCCAGCACAGCATCAATTCTAAATCTCAACACACAGGGAAAAAAAAGTAAGTTTAGACAATATTGAAGTGAAGCAACTAAAAGTTGGAATTGAAGTCTTGGCACTGAGTACGAAGTCTGAAATTTATTCTGCTTCTGAAACATCCCAGGCTCCACTTAGGAAGGGCCTATTGTGGATATCTTAATTCAGTGTCTGAGGACTTCATGACTTCGTTCGGGGCTTTTAAAAAGTCTATTAAATGTTCCAATTGCTTTCTCAGAATTCACAATTGTCCTCTGTGACTGACTGGTTTTTTGTTATTGAGCGTTTTTTTTTTTTTTCACTCCAGCCTCAATAATTCAGACCTGTTAAGTGCTGGCTGATTTTTTTCAATGCCTTAAAGAGCACCTTAATTTCAGCTGGGTGCTGTAGCTAACTGGTTCACTCTATGAAAATCCACAGGATTTCCAAAAGACCTGGCTTGTTCCCACTCATGATGCAGCTGTGCCAACCGATTCTAACATTTTTGACAGACGCGCAGTGATTGGTGGAGGCAGGAGAGGGAGAGTAATATATCACCAGAGTATAGGATCAGTCAGCTATAGCAAAAACAAAAGCCAGCAACACCGTCTCCAAACTGAAATAGAAAGTAATGTCTTCGAAGGGAGACTCTCCTCCAGTGGGAGTCACTCGCCCAGGTTGTCAGGCATCCACGTTTTATGTACCCTGTAGGGATATTGCAACATAAGCTCCACAGCCATCAAGTATTTGTGCTTTTATAACACTTAATATTATGCAAACTCTCTGCCAGACCATGCCTCGGGAATGCCAGCACGGCCTCTAACTCTGCTTGTGTCAAAGGAGTATTTTTGCTTTTGTTACACAAGCCAGTACTTAAATTCACCTAAATGTGTCAAATCAGAAATGCTAGGGCGAATTTTCTGCAAGACCTTCTGATCTCTTCGAGAGGTGCTACAGCAAGTTGGGGTTAGCATGGAGGTTTGATGCATCATCTACATTAATGAAAAAGGAAGTGAATAATAAAATGAAATGCCTCAATGAATTTACTGATTGATTTAAACACCATGATCAGAAATTGAAAGAGCTGGAAGTGAAAAGACAGTTCAGGAAATGAGAAAAAGGATGAGAAGAAAATTTGTCATTTCACCATAGGTATTAACTTTGGGAGAGGCTGGCTAGGTGAGGTAAGGCAGGCATTCTAACGATGGATAATCAGATAACTGAGGAGACGTTTATGTCATACACAACCTCTTCACTCAAGGCTTCAGTGAAATGTGTTTTAATTCCTGTTGGAACTCCTGTTTATTCTTAATAACACAGCGTTCCAGTAACCAAAGTCAGGCTACAAGGAAAAAGCAGAGGGACTTGTTACAAAAGCATGTTATGTCAGGATAAGGGGGAATGGCTTTGAAATGAGAGCAGATTTAGGTGAGATATTAAGCAAAGATCCTTTACTGTGAGGCTGGTGAGGCCCTGGCCCACGCTGCTCACAGAAGCTGTGGATGACCCATCCCTGGCAGTGTTCCAGGCCAGCTTGGATGGGACAGTGGGCAACCTGGTGTGGTAGAAGGTGTCCCTGCCCAAGGCAGGGTATTGGGAATAGATGATCTTTAAGGTCCTTTCCAACCCAGGCCATTCTGTGATTCTGTGTTTCTCTGATAATACAGATAGGTGGGTTCCACAGGGCTGAGCAGAGGAGGCTTGGCTGTCCTCGTGCAGCTGGCAAACAAAAGGGAGAGGCCTGACTTGTATTGTTCTGAAACCAGACAGCAGATCTTCTGTTTGTGTCTCTAACCATTAGGAACTGGTGTTTTCTTTCACCATTCGTGTCCTGGGAGATTGCAAATGAAAACACTAAGAAATAATGCCCCAATAAATTCAAATGTTGCTATTATATGGAATTACACAATGAGTCTTTTAAGACAACAAAGACTATAATGATTAAAGTAGCATTATAAAGACATTCCATGGCTTTTGGGCTCTCAGTTGTTTAAGTGTCTGTCTGGGTTAATTGACCATATGAGAGAATTGGCCTCCAATTTATACTGTTTTAATCAAGATTGAGAACTATGCAGTAATGCTGCATCTTTGCCTGAGCCTGTAGTGTTTGAAATACAGAGTTTTACTCTGAAATGGACAGCTGCATGCTGGTGGAGATTCAGCAATTTAATAAAAAATCTTCACATTTGCAGTTGGTATGTGCTATCTTTTGAACAGGGAGATACAAAACCAGGAGCTTTGATCTAGTTTTTAACTTTGTTATTCATGCCTTGGTTCATATCCTGATGAAAAGAAAATAGCTGGGGTTGACTGCCCACTCAGGCTATCTCTGTGGACAGCTAACAAATGCTCTTCTCCTTCAGCATCTTTTCTTCAAAATCACAGATGTGCAGTGGTAGAAAAGCACTTTTTGGGGGGGAAAGGGCATCTATGCTTCTATTGCAATAGAATTTGTTCGGAAACTGCATTATCTTTGTCTAATAGGACCCTGCTTGGCAACATCCTGGTGATCTTTCAGAGGAATCTACATTTTAGTCATAGACATCATATCAAGGTCCTTGGTTTGGTTGGACCTCAACCACTTGTTGTGATAGGGCATTTATATTGAGGTAGTGCTCAAATCCAGGAATGTACAAAACAGTGCTGTGGGTGTTGAGGTGTTCATTCAGACTGTAAACTTTGCAATCCAAAGAAATTGGTGCCTGTTTAAAGTGGGCTCATTTTCAGAAAGGTTTTGTATTGCACTGCACAGACACTCAAATGCCTGGATGTAGAGCATGATGCTTTAGTCGCTAAGCTTTAAGATCTTTATATCCTGGGAATTTATAGCACTGGGATACACTGAGGGAAGCTAGGGGTTTGCTAGAGGAAACCACACGTGGTTTGGTGCTGTGGCCATCACTGATTTTACGCCTGTGGCAAAATAAAAAATTCTGCAGATGTTATTTCACAAGCAACAAGCTCACCCCAACACACAGAGGTAGGAGTCTGCTGCTGAGGGATGCTGAAGGTTCTTAATTTCTCTTCTCCTGGCCTTTGATTAACAGACTGTCAAGGCTGTTCTTGGCTTGCAGCCCTGCAGCACTGGCAGGTATAAGCGAGACAAATGCTGCTTTGAATGAACCTGACCAGGGCAGTGCAGTCAGTGGTGACCCCAAGGACAGAATGGATGTGTCACTGTCAGTGTAGTTGCTCAGAGCACTTCAACCCATCAGGGTGGTAGCCCATATCTAAAGGAAGCAGAAGGCCAAGTAGTGCCTTGCCACAGGATATTTCCTGAGACTGGTGCTCAAACACCGTATTTCTTGCTCTCTCTGTCTTGGAGACTGGTAATCCTTGAAAACACACGAGATTTGTCACCCAGAGTGAGGCAAACAAGCTCCTTGCTGACCACAGGGCCAGATGGTTGCAATGATTTCTGGAGAGCTTCGCAGCTTCTCAGCTTGGGTCAAAATCTGGTGTCATTTTTTAAAGGAACAAATAATGGACTCCGGTCAAACTGGACTGTGTCCTTGCAGGGCACAGCCTGCACCTGCTGTTGTGACTGTTTTCAGTTGTGTTATTTGGTTTTTCCTTTCCACAGAGCTTGGTACTGTAGATCAGAAAGGCAGAGGCTGAGGAGAGCAAAGGCAGGGAGAGACGCAATGGCTGGTGAGAAAGGCACAAGTGAAAAGAGAAGAAGAGATCACCTTCAGGAGTGCCCAGGGGAGGTTCAGATTAGATATTAGAAAAAAAAATTCACTGGAAGGCTGGTTAGGAATTGGAATAAGGTGCCCAGGGCAGTGGTGAAGTCACCATCTCTGGAAGTGTTCAAGAGCAATACAGATGGGGCTTTTGGGGATATGGTTTAGGGGTGATTAGGCTGACAGCTGGGCTAGATGATCTTGAAGGTCTCTTCTAACCTTGACGACTCTGTGATTTTGTGATTATTCCTGTCCTGCCCTTGTGGGTGCCATATCACTCAAATGTGAAATAGAAGCAAGAAAAAATGATCAGAATAGAAATCCAGTAGGCTCACTACTGTGCCTCTTAGGGAAAAACAAGCAAGGTATTTTTCCATGCAATTGTTATTTTCAGAGACTGAAACTGAATTGCCTGTAAAGTGTGTTATATAAACTGGCACTGTAGCATTAGCCATTGCTCTAGAGAATCTGCAAGGTGGGAGGTGGTAATCAGGATGAGTGGCAAATAAAATCCTCATGAAAGACTGGGGCTCCTAAAAGACTGGCCTTTTTAACTACACGGTGAAAATGCTGTTTGAAAGTGCTCTTCTACCAAGGGAAACCTGATGTTGCTAGCATAGCCTGAAGCAACCAATATCTGGATATTTTTAGCAAAAGTTTGGCCCTCCTCCTTTTTCAAGCCTTAGGGTTCGTGACACTGTCAGAACAGAATGATTGTAGGAAAGCACAGATATCCTGGAGCGTATTTGTAACACGCAGAATCCAGGTTTTAGGTAGGTTCAGGCGATACTCTAGAATTGACAGGTTCGTGTACAGCTGTAGCACGATCTCAGCAGCCTGGTGATATTTCATCTCATTCATGAGACTTGTTGGATGTTTTGCATTTAATGAAAGGTAAATGAAATATAAAAACACAGGCTTGGAAGGGGGACCCTAGGGCTTTGAATTCAGTCCTTTGCAAGAGCAGGACACAAAGAAGTGCTCAGAAAAAGTCCCCAGGCTTGTCCTCACACCAAGAAACACTGATACCATATCCCATTTGGGCCTGTAGTATGTAAGCAAATACCTAAAGTGTGACAGAAAGAGAACAGAAGAGATTGAGGGAATCACCAATGTCTTTACACTCCTGTGATAGCAGAGAATTCAATAAACAGATTTTCCTTGAGGTTATGGAAGAGAGAAAGGGCACACAAGGAGGGGCAAGCCAGAAATGCCTCAAAATCCTTCCTTATCTTACCTAGGGGGAAAAGTCCCTCCTAGCCCCAAACCTGGTGTTGGAGTGCAAGCCCTGCACACTTGAGAGAACAGAATGTCACTGAGAGCCCCAGAAAATCAGCCTCTCCCTCACGCTGAAATCTGGCTGCTCTTTGGTGTCCAGAGAAAGTAGAAAAAAAAAAGTTAAATCAGCCAGAAATTAGATTGTGCAGCAAGATAGGAGACAAATGTGAAATTCTTACTCTCTGCTGCATGTACCAGCAGCAGCCCTGAAGTCTGAGCCTTGTATCGTGTGGCTAAAAAAAGAAGTCACCGGCTACTGTCTCTCCTTACAAACCTGCCTGGGTGTATAACAGATCATACAAAATGCTTTATTCTCAGGGAAAATCTAGGGTGATGAAAATAGAGCATGAGAGAGTCTTAGAGGGGGTGTAAGGCAGAGACATTCTGGTCAGTATTTCCACAATGACTCTGCAAATCGTTGCTGGTTTTGCTCTCTAGGACAATCAGGTAATTGTCTTAATTGCTTTTAATTTTGCAGAGACCTTGAGTCCCTCAGTGCATCTGTAATTATGTAGTTGTTATGCTGGTTGGCTGGGATTGTCTGTCTTTTTTAAGGTGTTTTCTTCGTTTAAGAGGAATTGGTCTAGGTCTTTTTTTTTCTTTCTTTTTCTGCATATACAAACAAATTCTTTGCTGGACCTAGTCTTTTTAAAAATAATTAGTAAAATATTGGTGATGGTCAACCAGAACTTCTGAAGAAAATCCCTCAGATGGAATGGAAGCCTTCAAGTAACTGCTTAGAGTTGATTTTAGTCTGAGCATAGGGTTTTAAACAGACACTGATAGCTTTGGCCAACAAATGCTGTAAAAATCTAGTCACACTCCCTGGAGAGGATGTCTCCCTTTAGCTGCACTGCAAGAAGTGCTTCTTCTTTGTCTCTCATAAACGAAAGAGTGAGCTTAAATGTGGAAAACAGCGCTGCAGCATGTGTTCCCTGGACTCACAATTTCACTTTTGCACTGGAGTAATAAAACAGGAGCAGGGCTTCTCTTTGAGCCAGGTTCTCCCACTCCTCCAGCAGCCACCCCACAGGGAATGGCTTCATTTTCTCACTGCTGTTCTCTTTTGACCCCTTTGGGCATAATGTCTGTACAAAGCTCCTGCTCCTTTAGCAGCTTCAGGCAGACCAGGGACTGCACCTGCCCAGCTTCCAAATTCTCAGCTTGGCCAGTGCTGTATCAGCTGGTCCTTGGATCTGGGGATAGATACCAACAATCCTCACTTTCTTCTGGTCTTCCCACCTGTAACAAACCTGTTTGAAGCCATTTTTGGTGGGCAGCTGTGGTTAAGTGTTGTGTTTTGGGCATCTGAGGTCACTTATGTTTCCTTCAAGTAAGGCGTGTTTTGGGGCAAATGGAGCAAAAAGTTATCAAAGGGCATCATGTAGACCTAAGGAACCTGGCAGAGCCTGCGTGTCCAGCACTTCAATTCTTTCTGTGGACTCTCCACAGCCCCACAGGTGATTTCTCAGGGGAGCTTCCTTAGCACATCTCTCTCCTTGTTTCCCCACAGGAGCCCCTGCTGCTGAGCTCTGTGAAGGATCACATCACTTCTGTCAGCTTTGCTGTAAGAATGGAGCAAAAATGGGAACAAACCATCTCCTTTGAGTAGCCCCAGCTCTTCCCACGTCACAGACTGCAGCTGGCAGGCTGAGGACCAGTCTTACCAGAGCAGCAACTGGACTCATGGAGGGTTAAAGGTCTTCAGGACCCTCTTTCCTGCCACCTCTACCAGAAGAGCTGTGCAGTTTTTTACTTTATTGAGTAAAGTGAAGCAGCTCCCCACTAAACAGGGTTGTCCTCTGCCCTCCAGCCCAGGGGAGCCTGGATCTGGAGGAGTCTTCAGCTGAGGAAACAGCCTATGGGTACCCTGCCTTTTGGGGCATGTGCTGGATAGCCCCAAGTGTGTGAGTGGCTGTAGGGCATGGCCCAAGGAGATGCAGTGGATGGTGACCTTTACACATATTGCTTTCAAAAATCCAATATCTAAAACTTATCCCTAGGATTTTTTTTTTCTTCCAGTCCAGGATTAATCCCTGTTAAAATAGCCTGCTTGTTTTAAAATGAAAAATACCTCTGCTGGTGTCACCTTACAGAAATTGCTTTGGAAAAGGCCTGGATTCAATTTGGAGGCCTCTGGCCAAATTCATCAGTGTCCAGCCTGACCGTGTGCCCACCACTGGCAGAGAGCCAATGCAATATAAAATGCCTGTCCTCCTCATTTAGTGCAAGAGGGCTCAAAAGGGGCTGATGCTGCACCGGGGGCATTAAAACTACTTTCATCTGAGGAGACACAGCCTTCCAGTGGTGCTCCTACTCCACTGCCTTTCCTTCTTTCTCCCCTCCTCTCCCTATACCTCGCTGTGAGATCTCGCCTCCTCCCACTGTCTCACTGGTGTCACAGTGTACACTTGGCATCAGGCTGAGGCTCCAAAAGTGGCTGCAAGGCAGCAGGGTGGTTGCTGCATCAGACATTTGCTTGCAAGGTGGATCCGTCGAAGGGAAGGAAGCAACTGAATGGTGCAGAAATTGGCCCCATCTCTCTCACTCAGAGGTGGATCTTCCTTAATGAAAATCCAAGTTCTCCACGCTTAGATTTTTAAATTACTTTCCCACTTACATAAGCAATGGATTAAGTCTTGTCAGCGAATGGTTTCACTGAAGGTAACAAAAAGAACCAGCAGCTAAAGTTTGGAAATCTTGCCAAACTGCTTGGTTCCTGGGAGAGGGGCGGCTGGTGAGTGGATGGAAGAAAAGTGAGGGATCAGGCCTTGGAGGTTCCATACCCAGCTCTGATTCAGTTGGTAATGCATGAAAAGTTTCTTACTCTCTTTATGCCTTGGGTTATCACAGTGGTACACAGTGGTACTTGGTTGTCTCCAGGGCATTTAGCAGATTTACAAATATGAAGCTTAAAAAGTACATTGCCATCACACAATGAGGGATACTGCTGCCTACAGATGCCAAGAAGCATTTGTAGCCTCAGCACTCCTGGTGAAGGCTGAACACAGAAAATGTTTAGAAATAATAATAATAATGAAAAAGGAAGCTGTTAGATTTTCCCAAACCCGCAAAAAGATATGGTGCAGTGGTTTTTGAAGGCTTTGGCCATAGTTTAGAACAGTTTAACCATTGTTAATCTTACCCTTGTAGAATACAATTTCTGTTGCTGGAGAAAAACAACCATATGCTATTCATTGCTACTTACATGGCATTTACAACAGAGTCACTGTACACAGAAAAGCAGTGCACGGTCAGGGGTCAGGCAAATCCAAATTTCAGCCCCCAGAAGGAGACATTGGGGAGCAGCACAGCTTTCTCCATAAGACAAGCTGCTCCCTCAACAAGCTGGGAGAAAGGTGTTCAAATCGAAAAATCTTCAGGTGGAAAATCATCCCTTTAAATGCTAGCATTGTAGGCTCTAATTTTAGGATTTTTAGGTTTAACTGACTGACTGTAGTCATTACAATACTCCATTTTTAGGCACTGCAGGTATTGTAAGTCTGATTCTCTTCTAACACCCTGTTGCTAGGAAAGGCTGTGTTTGATTCCTTTTCAGGCAGTTCAGATGGCAGTGAACAAAGCCAAGCAGGCTTACAAAGCAGAACTTAGCTGAGAAACATTCCCCAAGTTGAACTTGTGCTCTCTGTCCCTTTTTTGACTCACAGGAGTGGAGAACGAGCCTGGCTGGGGCTGTGATGGGGGAGTGAAGTGGCAAAGAATAGTGTGTGGCTTTGATTGCTGCTGGCTGAGTGCTACAGATGTTGGGGTCTGACTGTCTGTGGAGTGGCAGGCTGAAAACTGGGAACAGTTTTTCCTCCAAAGCGAGCAGCAGGATTTACCCACAGGCTTGAAGGCAGGTAGAGGTGTACAGACCAATTCACTGCTGTAATGGCCCTGCAGCTTGGGAAGAGAGGGCTGCACATCCCTTTGGCATCAGTGACACAAGGCTCGTGGCAGTGGGGAGATGCCACAGCGCAGTCTGTAAGTCTTCCCATCCTTCCTGGTTATTCCTCATTTCTGGAAATCATCTGAGCTAATTATTCTCAGTTTAGCTTGACTGCCCAGTGAAAATTCGATGCAGTATGATGGGCACGGGCCTGATGAGGGAGCAGGAAACACAGGAGATGTGAGACTTGGTGGTGTGTCCTCAGAAGGGACTGCAGCAGGAAGGTTTTTGTTTTCAGACACACTCACACAGCTGAGGCTGAATCCCTTCAGGCTGACCAAGGACTCCCCCATTTCCCACAGGGTTCCTCGTGGTGGAATATTCTCCTATTGAGGTTCAGCCAGGCATCCCAGGAAGCCTGGCAGGCAGGATCCATGCTGCATGAGTTAAATAAGCATGGTGGAGCACCTGCTGACACTAATAATGTAATTCAGACTTGAAATTCAGAGTTAAGGGAAGCTTTTGACGTATTCCTCCTTTTAGGTAGCCACCAGAGACACGGAAATAAAAACACACACGGAAAAGTCAGAAATTTCTTGTTGCTTTAGGCTTATTTTAATTTGTCTCTCGGTAGGGAATGTATCAGCCCTTCACTTCGCTGATGTAACTAAAATTATTATTCCTTCAACTTTGAGTTTTGGGGGGTTTTTTTGGAGCTAAGAAACTCAAAAGAATGAATGCACCGCGTTCCAGCAAGTTTAGCTGTAATTGCTTGATTTATAACCAGGAGTGCATGTGAAAAAAGGAATCAGTCTTCCTAAAAAAGGGAGGAAACAGAGAAGTTGAGCAGTTTAACAAAAATGGAACACAGAAGTTGAGGATCATCTGAGCATGAGGAGATGCTGAATGTTCCAAACAAACGTAGTTGTTTGCTTTGTTCATTTATCGTGATATGAGGAATCTGCCCCCATCCTGTGTGAAGGTTTTCTGCAGCTCCTTGTGTGTTGCAGCCCAACCAATATCCCCCAGTGCTTGTCTTTCCAGCCTGTGAGTGGAAATCAGTGTCTGCATTTCTTCCTTGTGTCATTGGAGTGGGGACTGCTTTGTGTGCTACCATCCCAGAACACTTCTGGCTAAGTTGCAGAATACTGAGGGTGGCTTTCTACCCAGCAAGGTTCAGGCTTTGCACCAAAGTTTAGAATCAAAGATTACTTGGTGATCGTGCAGCCTATTGCCCTTTGTGTCCCATCATGTCCAGGGCAAGCAAGACATAGTGACACTGATGGAAAGACCCGGATCACAGTGTCCCTTAGCATGTTGCTGGTGCTCAGGGTCATTCTTGAGAAAAATTTTGGTGGGAAGCAGGGGTTTGGTGGGCTGGTGTCCAAATGGCTGGATGATAGTTTGGGACCACCTGTCTGTGGGTTTTTCCAACAGTAACATCAAAGAGTCTCAATCCTCAAAGCATCTTTGCAATAGGAGAGGGTGACTTGACCTGGATGCAATTCCTTTTCATTGATGATGTTTCACTTTCTGTAATCCTGGAGCGAGAAATGTCGGGTCTGGCTGCTGTGTCCTGCTCTTAAATGTCTCCCTGAGAAGTCTCATTCCTAAGAGTTGGGAATGTGAGTCTGTAATCCGAAACCAAACAAATCCTTGGCCTACTTCGGGCCTCCAGCTCACTGGAAACCAGGCCCAGGCTTGTAATCTCTCCTGCTGTAACTTAGTGATCTGTAGAAGGAAAGATCAGGGAAATTTTATGTGTGCACTTGTCTGTTTATTCCTTGCTAAAGCCTTCCTCAAGTGTCCATTCATTTTGTATTTGATGTTTTTGAGCATTTCCAGCACACTCACCATGGTTTCTCGTTTGAAACAGGATTTTCAAATTCCTCTCCTGCCGCAATGGTCTTTTAGAGTAAACATGGGATTTTGTGTTAATTTGGTGCCCTAGGCAAAGGGTGCACAGTACCCACACTCCTTCCCTTCATCCAGCAGTGGTCATCCTCTGTTTATCTTAATGTGCTCCCTTCCCATGCTGCTGGGGGTCTTCACTTTTGTATCTGGTTATGGCTTTATGCTGCCACTTCAACACACAGGTTTTTCTTTTTTTTTCCTCACTCTACTGATCTACTGATTTTCGCAGTGCTGGGAATCCATCAAAGAAAATTAATTCCATTTAATATATTCAATGTGTTTGTTAGAAAACCCTTTGTTGAGTTTGAATAATTAGAAACAGTTCATTTTATCACCACTGTCAGGTCCTGGCTCTATCATTCTGAATCAGATATAGAGATCTAAAGGTAAGCTGAAGCCAGTAGCTTATTGGACTATATTCCTGATGGAGCCAAAGTGTGGTGATAAATTGTTCATAAACCACATCACAGAATGCTCCTTATTTTGTCTGTGAATTACATCACTGTCTCCCTAATTGGCTTTGATACTGCAGTGTTTATTTTAGGACACTTCTGATGAGTGAAGAATTTTCTTTCTTCCACTTTAATATAAATGTACTATCTGTAGTTCTGTTGCACTCTGTTCAAATTTTATTCCAGTGCTGTGGAGGACATTAAACCAATTTCATTGCATTAGTTTCTGCCTGTCTGATTTCTGCCCCAATTCTGGGGGCATGAAGCAAATCATTAGTCAGAAGTAAACTGAAGAAATATAAAACATCTACTAAAATACTTTCTGAAAAGTAAATGTCAGGTCCATGCAAGTTTTTTGCCCTCAGCTGGTTCATTGGGCTCATCTCTCCTGAGCAGGGGTGAAGTTTGTCCTTGCACCAACCACAGATGCAGCTCAGCTGTCAGCATCTGACATGAGGCCCTCACCGAAAATCCAGCTGGATCAGCTCCAGGCCACACACGGGCATCCGAGTGTCCAAACTTGGGAGTCATGGTGGCTTTCTCTCCAAGTTGTTCTTTCACTGCCCTGTAATTGCTGTGCTCCTGGCTGCCCCATGTCCCAGGAAAGGCAGCGAGTGAGTCTCCATCCTCACCCCGCCAGCAGCCCCATCCCACAGTAGCCAGGTGGCTCTGGTGCTCTCACAGAGCCAGCTGAGATGGAATGGAACCCCTTCCAGCAAAGACCTGCAGCTGAGGTTATTTCATCCTCTGACTGCCCTGCTGAGCGTGTCTTTCACTGAACATAAAATTTTGAGGCTCTGGAGGCCCAAAAACAATAGTTTAGTCAAGGAAGTGTTGCCTTTTCTCATGGACATACAAGGAACATCCTGGCCACCTCAGAGGACACCGAGATTCAAGGGTTAAGCGTTGCTGGAGAGCAGCCAGACTGTAGCAGTTCTGGGACTTGAGCAGAATTTAGGCTGCCTGAATGTCACCTGCAGGGTCTGATCAAGGAGACAAAAGAATTGTGTTCCCCATCCATCCCCACTGCTTTCAGGACCAAGTGCCTTCTGTTGGGTCTGGGAAGAGTTTGTCTGGAAGTCTCACTCAGTTTCTGCATATTTAGGGACGGACACATCATGTGGCAAAAAGATGAAATATTTGGAAACTAATGTACCAAGTCATAGGAAAACACAGTAATGAAACTATTGCAGCTGAAGAGAGACAGCTGCAGCCAGCAACTCCTTAGAAAGTTGTGGCAAAGTCAGAAAATTCCCTTTGTGTCTGGCTGAAAATGAGGATACTGCGGACTGACCTCATCCTGCTGAGCTTTGCCGACCAACAGAGAGGAAAGAGTCAGGAAACCACTGATCTCCTTGGTTTGTTAAGCATCTCTCCTCTCCCATTGCTTCCATCCCCATTTTCTGTGATTTCTGAAGGGCAGGATGCCTGATGTTTTAGTCTGTGGTGTCCACTGCCCTCGCTCTTCCCTCTTCTCATTCACTGCAGGATTTTACATTTGCTTTATGCCTTTTAAGGCCACTTGAGTTCCTCATATGGGGAGCAGCCATATTCTGAGCATGAGGCTTCCTTGGCTCAGATGTTTTGTGAAAGGAAAGAACAGATTTTTCCATGTTTTCTCACTACCTTTACTGTTCTTGCACTGCAGATGTTGCAGCTCAAGAAAGGCCTGAAGAAATGAACAGTCAAGTGTTTTTAGGGACAAATACGTAGCCCACACATGGTCCTGTGGGTATTAAAAAGGTCAAAGAAATCTGACAAGTACTTGGAATCCAAGAAGAGGAGCACTGGAAAGGTGAGGAGCAAAGCAAGTACAAAGAAGATTGTCTCCAGAGGAAGGAATGTAATTCTTCTCCAGGAAGAATATGTAATCCTTTTACAAAATAGCAGGTCTGATATCTTCATAGTGCTTAACAGTGCACTTTAGAGTGGTATCCTGGCTTTCAAACATCCTTTCTAAAATGAATCTGTGCAGATGTGTGCCCTAGGAAGGCTCTCAGGAAAACAAGTAGGTGGTTTTCAGTGCTTTCTGCCCTGTAAATACAGCCAGCCTGCATTTTCCTTCTGAAAACGATGCAGAGTTCAGTAGTTCAAATGAATCACAGTGGCACTCACCATATTTATTTCAGCCCTGTAAGATGAGCTTGACACAAGATATTAATTACCGAGATCTGTCTCTGTGTCAAACACATAATCAGCACAGAAGTCTCATTCTGACAAGTGAAAAGGGGAACCACTATTCGCAAACTTCTCCTCCCGAAAGCTACCTCCTTCCAGGGGTGATTTCTGGCTGTCACTTCCAGCCTGTGTTTGTCACAGAGTGCAGGGAATTATGGTCCAAAATTCTTAATAATTTTATAAATTAAAAAAAATATATATTTATATAGATAAAT
>VZRR01007333.1:657896-756863 GCA_013398015.1 Oreocharis arfaki | reverse complement strand
AAATATATAATAAATATAAAATATTTATATTTTTACTATAAATCCAGAATTCTTATATTCTGATTATAAAGATATTTTAGTAAGGGTGTACCACAGCCCAGATCAATTTGTGGGGAGCAGTGTCACTCTGAGGATGGAAGCACTCCTTGCTCAAGGATGACAGACCTCCCACTGCACTGTCAGGTGTACAGAACATTACAGCACCCTCTGGCCCATCCATTCTTTCACAGAGCCAATACATGACTCCTTCACATGTGCAATATGATGAATATTGTGCAGGTCACCTCTTGAGCTACAGAGACGGGAGGCAGTTAGAGGGAACCTGGTTTTATAAGGCTCAGGATCCTATCTCTGACGTAGCACTTGAGTTAGCTATTTATTTTAGTTTTCCTTTTTGCACTCCCATGTCAATGTAGGCACAGCCAAGAGATGCTTTGCTTAGCCCCTGGTGAGGCATTATCTTCAGCACGCTGGAGGTCTGTGCTGTGCCATCCCAGGGTGATTAATGTGGCTCCTGGGCACATCCAGCTCTGAAATTCTAACGGAGTTTTGCTCGGAGAGGGGGAATTGTGTGGAGCGACACTCGGTTGAGTTTGATCAATGCAGGGAGAACTCTGGATGGCATTTCCTGCTCTCCATCTCCACTAATTGACCGTATGTGTTGATATGAAATTTTGGCAGGAATTTGATATGAGAAGTTATAAGGTAAATGTCTGCAACTGAGTTGCCATATATCCTCAACCCTAATGAACCTGCATGCCTTCCTGATGCCTTTGGGTGCAAAGCCAGAGTACATCTAGTAAATAAATTGCTTTCCACCACTGCCTTCAAGCCTGCTTCCTTCAAATGAGCACAGACATGAAACACAGCTGTGAATGTATGCCACAATTTTTCATTTTAATTTGTGATTTTATCCAAACCAATAGTCTTCCCAAGGCTTGCTTCATCACAGCTCAAAGGTGTTCAATAGAACATTGACTACAGCTAGTGCAGTTCCTCGGATTTTTGGCTTTTTGGGAGAGTTGCTTGTGGCTGCTTTGCATTCAGAGCTTGCTGTGTGTTGGGCTCATTCCCTTCCTCACAGATTCATATTTAAGTATGGACATCTCTCAGAAGGAAGGCTAAGTTAACTTGCTGAAAAAGCAAAGAGCTTTCTCTCCACAGAACGAAATTGCAAGTCTCTTCCAATCTCATTTACGTGGCTGTTATACCAGTGTGGACACCTGATTTACGACGCTGGCCTGATTTACAGCTCTCCGAGACCAGATTTAGCCCGAAGAGTTTTTTGAGTTAATGCAAGTGGAAACACAGCTGGGGAAAAAAAAAATGGGAAGGAAAATGCACTGTAGTGTTTGCTAATGAGAGGAATAATTATGGGTAGCTGGTGATCCAATACACAACATCACTGAGCTGAAATAGTGACATATGGATTTATGTTCAGGTCATTAGGGCACTGCAGTACCTCTCTTATGGGGAAAGGCTGAGGGGGCTGAAAAACTTGTCAGAGAAGTGCCAGCCCTCTTCCTTTTGGGATGCAAACCTGATGGGAGGAAAGAGAACACTGGCATGCTCTGGTTCTGAAGATGTTGACTCCAGCAATACACTGCCTGGGTGACTCTTGCTTTTCGTTTTCTGTTAAGATCACAGAGCATTGTTACCTAACCCATGAGGTCAGGAGCCCCAAGTTAAGTAAATAAATACATTTTCACATCTACTTTTAATAAAAAATATCTGCAAATGTGCTTTTCTATGGGAACAGATGGTTCTATCACTTCTGTGTCTGCAGAACATTTTGTTTTGGTCATTATCTCTGTTGTTTTTGTTAAGCTTTTGTTTTCTGTCAGTTTTCACCATTATCACATTTCGGGTTGCATTGGAACCCAGCTCTCTGACTGCAACAATGTGGCTTTACCAATTATTTTCACAATTTCTTAAAATACTTGCAGTTTTCATTCCAATTTGCAATGAAATAGCGAAATTTCCTGCACTTAGAAACTGTCATAAGCTCTCATTTTAAAGCAATGGGCCATGGGACACAATTTAAAGCACTACATAAATAACTTGCATGCACTGCCTGCACTGGAAGAAGATGGATTGTGTGTGTTTCCTTGTCTCATCTTTGTCTTGCAGACCATCTTGCTTGATGGACTGGCAAGCAAGGGCTGAAACGTGCTTTAGGCAGCCTTCAGTGGTGCTGCTTTTCTCCTTCCTGACCAGTGGGATTTAACTTGCAATGTTTAGCACAGAACTGCACACTCCATTTGGTACAGCTTCAAGAGCACAATAATTACAGGAATAAATCACCAATATCTGCACAGTGTTTGCAGAAACTAAGATTATAAAGCACTGAGAGAGCTGCAAACACTGGCAGCTCGAGAGGATGGTGCTGGAAGGTAGTCTGTCTCTTCAGTTCTCTCCCCAAGGAAGA
This sequence comes from Oreocharis arfaki, assembly GCA_013398015.1. Lineage (NCBI taxonomy): Eukaryota > Metazoa > Chordata > Aves > Passeriformes > Paramythiidae > Oreocharis > Oreocharis arfaki. The sequence goes on along the minus strand of VZRR01007333.1, from coordinate 754,435 downwards.
GAGTTAATTATGATAATTATATTCTCATTCTTTCATTTCTTTAGGAACCAGAACTTTGAAAATGGGTCTGAGCTGGGGTATAGGCAGACAAATCTAGAAATGACCCCAAATAGAAAAACTGTGGTGTTCAAGGCACCACCTTCCAGAGATGAGAGCAAGGAGGATACTTTTCCTACCTCTCTCAAGCAAAATTGTCTTGAGCCTTGAAAATACTCCAGCTTATTGTTCCTGTAGAAAGTAAAGGGGTTTAAAATGTCCAAAAAGTGCTTATATCTGCTATGAAAAGTTCATTTTTATGCTCTTTGTTGTCTTGAAGGAGTCACAGCCAGCCCAAATTTACAGACAGATTCTCTATACAACAAATTTAGTTTGGATTGCTTGGAAACCTGCAAGCTTGGCCCTCTTGCTGACCATCCTCCCCTTGTCCCAACCATGGCAATACTCAGTATTGGAGCAACACATATTTATGGATGGTGCCTCCAAGTTGTGGCTCCACTCAGTGCCACCAAAGAGCTCTCCAGAAAACTTCATGGTGGGCATACAGACACCCAACTTTGGAGATTTTTTGGCTTGATATGCCTAAAGAAAAGATAACCTCAGCTGCTGAGTAGAGGTAAATTTATTATGGACACTGACAGACCTTACATGTACGACTTCAGTCCTTGAAGGTTTAGGAAAAGGTTCTGCATTTCCCTCATGTTTCTTGAAGGAGTTACAGAATCATAGAAACCAAGAATGGTTTGGGAGGGACTTTGGACAAGGACTTTGTCTTGGACAAGGACACCTTCTACCAGACCAGGTTGCTCAAAGCTCTGCCCAACCTGGCCTGGAACACTCCCAGAGATGGGGCAGCCACAGCTTCTCTGGGCAACCTGTGCCAGGGCCTCAGCACCCTCACAGTAAACATTCTTTCCTAATATCCAATCTAAACCTACTCTCTTTCAGTTTGAAGCCATTCCCCCTTGTCCTGCCTCTCCACTTCTCTCCCACAGGCTCCCTTCAGGTACTGGAAGACTGTAACTGGGTCACCCCAAAGCTTTGTCTTTTCCAGGCTGAACAATCCCAATTCTCTCAGCCTTCCCTCATTGGAGAGGTTCTCCATTCCACTCATCATCTTGGTGGCCTCCTCTGGACTCTCTCTGGCAGTCCAGTGCCCTTCCTGTGCTGGGGGTCCCAGAGCTGGGTGCAGCACTGCAGGCGGGCTCTCAGCAGAGGGGCAGAATGCTCTCCCTGGCCCTGCTGCCTACGCTGCTGGGGATGCAGCCCAGGATGGGATTTGCTTTCTGGGCTGAAAATGCACATTGCCATCTCATGCCCAGCCTTTCACCCACCACACCCCACAGGAGGACCTGCCATGTCTCCTTCCAGTTCTAGCCAAGAATGGGGGGTCAGGGCAGGATGAGTGAAAGCTGATAAGGCACAGCAAATCATAAATGAGGCACCTGCAGGGGCTTAGGCAGCCCTCAAGCACCAGGAGTGAATTTCTGCTGTTTTCAGTTGATTACAGCGAATGAGGAGTGTCACTGGCCTGTTGGTACAGATTTAGACTGCCTTGCCAAGGAAAAGCTTGTTACCTGGGTGAAACTGTGTGGTCTCCAAATAAAACATGTCATAAATGAGAAAAAGCACCCAACATTTATATGACCAGGCTGGCTATTTTCCCTCTGTGATAAATACCAATGCTGAAAGGCAAACAAGAAGCAGAATCTATTCTGTTCTCCAAAATTTAGGATAACAGAGTTTCCAAACTATTTAAATTTGGAACCACTCAAATGCTAAAAAGACTTTAAAACCAATATAAAGTATTTTATAAATATAGTTCAGTATGGCTTATTCGTTTTGCTTTGATTAAAGTAAGAACAAATCTCTTATGACATTTTCAAAACAAAATGGGACAACCTCAATAAGTCATTTACTTTTTTTTTTACTGTCTAATAATAGTTCGAAAACAGTATCCAGAGAAGCATTTCACTTGCAATCAAACTACAGGGAAAATTTCTTCTGGCTAAAATATTTCAGCCAGCTCTGGGATTGAAAAAATTCTAGGTTAATATTTATTTTACAGACAGATCTATTTTTGGGCAGGACCACCTGGCTGGTGAATACCAGGAGATAAAACCAACATATACAAGTCACAGAACAAAGGTTTCTGTCACAAATAAATCAGCTTTCCAGCAGCATGTAGATGGAAAGTGGAAGAGGAGGGACCTTAAGGCCCTGATCAGGTGGCTCTATTAGGATTCAGGTCATGCTGATGTATGAAAAATTTTGTCAGGGAACAATAATTCACTTTACTTTGGACTAGATAGGTTAGGAAATATGGAATCTCGCATTAGTTTTCAGAGCTGGCGTTTCACGTGCATGGGAAATGTGAAATTCTCTGTGTCAGTCAGGAATGAAGCAGTAGGGGAGACAAAAATCTAAGGCTTAGCCAAAACTTTCAAAGGGACTGGTGACACTGGGTTGCTGGTGAGATCTTACTTTTGCAAGGGTAATCCAGTAACATCTGTGTCCCTGTGATGCCTCTCCAGAACTCAGCATCCAAAAAGTGAGGAACACATCCTAATTTAGTAAATCTTTGTCTTAGTGATTAATTCTAAACCGTTTCTGGAGGAGAAAGTGGGCACCAATACTGAGGTGGGGGTTGGCCTCTTCCCTCAGGCAGCCACCGACAGGTTGAGAAGAAATGGCCTCAAGCTGTGCCAGGGGAGGCTCAGCTTGGACATCAGGAAAAATTTGTTCATGGAAAGGGTTGATGAGCATTGGAATGGGCTCTGGTAGAGTCACCATCCCCGGAGGTGTCCAAGAAACAGCTGGATGTGGCACTTAGAGCCATGGTTTAGTTGACTGGGTGGTGATCAGTCAAATGTTGGAGTCAGTCATCTTGCAGGTCGTTTCCAACCTAAATGATCTTATGATCCTGGGACTCTCTGGACAAAAGAAATTGTGGATATGTAAACTATTTGGCAGTCATCAACATTGGTTTAGAAGAAAAAGCAAGAAAAATGAATATGACCTTTTATAGGCAACCTAAAGCACTTTGCTTTCCCATTTTCAGGCACCTCATTCTAAGAACCTTTAGTTATTGCCCAGAAGGGGACTTCAGCAAGGTTATTAGCATGGTGTCAAGTGACATCAAGTGGTCATTTGAGGAAATCTTCCCATCACAGCAGCTGCCATGGGCTGCCCTGCAGACCCCCAAAGGCTGACACTCACAGAACCATTGTAAGAGCTCAGTACCGGCCCATGGTACTGGACTAAAAATGAACATTCAGAAATGCACCCACTCTGTGCCTGTACTTTGTGCAGCCCATCAAAGACCACCCACTCCCCAGGATTCCCCCGAGCCAGATATTTGGGAAACAAATTCTTAAAACTACCCAGAATTTCTCTACTCCCTTGGACAACTGTAGCTGTTGGCATCAGCTAATATGTTCCTAAATATGTTGAAACAGAGCTTGTTCCAATAAACTTAAGAAATCCATGGTCCTCACCATCAGTGTTTGTTTCAGGAACATTTGAGGACTTTTGTAAAATGCAGGTGTTCTGGGAGAATGGGTGAAAACCAGGTTTGATAGATGATCAGCCCTGAGCAGCCCACTCTAGGAGACTCTTCTTGAGCATGGGAGCGTGGGACTAGGTGGATTCCAGGGATATTTCCAGCCTCATCCATTCCATCAGGCTGTGGTTCTGTTCAGTTGCAACAATACTGAGATATTTGTTTTGAAAACACTTACATGTGTTGGTTTGCCGTTGGATTTTTTTCCCCCTCAGTACGTCCTTACGCTCGTAATGTGGATTCAATCTGCTGAAGTGTAATTTTTTCTAGTGTAGAAAGACTTTCACAAAACTTTAAACTGCTGTAATTCCCAGAGTTGCTGTGTGAAAAGCTTCCCCATCCATAATAAACTGCCCAGCTCTGGAGGCAGAGACATCAGTACTTGAAACACGGCTGTCTACACCAGTTCTAGATTCCTTCCAAGTCTGGTGTACTCCTAACTAGATTCTGTGCATGTTTTTCATGAAAGCTTGGGACAAAATGAATGCTATAAATTAATCTCAGTTATTCTTTATGGAGGTCTGACTCAAAGACTCAGAGTTCTGGTGACAATTAATTGCAGCAATTTTAAAATTTTTGTCTCCACTTTTTACAAGTACTTTAGATTTAATAAACCCAGTAGCCAGATTAATATAATCTCATCCATTTCCCTGGTTTCTCTTGTGATGCTTAGGTGGGATTATGCATCCTCAGCCCTTTATTTCAGCTGTTAAGTTTGTCAGTATGTAACAGCACAGAAACGAAGAGCATACTGAAAGTGCTGTTAGAAGTTGTGAACTGAAATCACTGACAGTACTTGTATTCCTGATTTGTTCATCACTGACACGTTTTTCTTCAGCCCTTCAACTAAGGCATGTTGGAATAATTTGAGGTATAAGTATTAGACATGAAACATCCTTCTGTCTTTAGATGGTTTTTTAAAAAAACCTAGCTTGCCTAGGAAGTAGCAATATTGGCACATTCTGGCAGCCTTTCTTATGCCACAGTGTTAATTTCTACCAAAGATTCCCTCTGCCTCTGATAACTTAAAACAAAAGAGGTCAGAAGTTTCCTACACCTCTGAAAAAAGATAGTGAGAGAGTTTAGTTCTCTGTGGCAATGGGATGGCTTCAGATGTATCTGAAAAATGTATTTTTGTGTTATTAGACAAGATCTTCCACAGGACTTTGCTTCCAGGTGCTGTGAGTGGGACCTGCAAGTGTGAGGGGCTGGAGACAAGCTCTATTGCTCACGGAGTATCCCAGGAGAGGGTCTGTTCCCATCATATCATGGGATCTCCTGGATGCTTCCATCACATAGTGATGACTGAGCCCATCAAGACATGAAGGGACCTGTTTCTTCCTTCGTAGCATAGAGACAGCTGTGGCAGCTCTCCGGTTCCTGTCTTGTTCCAAAAGGCAGAAACCCTGGAAAACGGAGTTGCTTTATTTTTAAAACATCACCAGAAAAGATAGACCTCAATCCTGTGAGTTTGTTAGGTGTAGCTCTGAACTGAGCAGGCATTTCCAGAGAGAGCCACTGCCCCTCTCCCTGATTTCTAGATGTTTAGCCCATCTTTGGTAGGAATGAGAGTCCTGATATTGGGAAGAGCAGTTTTGCTGTTGGGCAGAAGAAATGTCAGGAGATAGCTGGAAGAGAGTGATAGCACAGTGCTGCCGTGGGGCAGAACTTCTCTGACTTCTAATTTTGAGCTTTGGGTCAATTTTTGATTTGTCTCCTGCTCTGCTCACCCTCTCCCACACCAGTGAAGCAACTTTAAGTGCTACTGTAAAAGTAGCAAACTCACCCAAGAAAAGGTTTCCTCTTACATCTTGCAAATTCAGACTGTGGGAAGCTTTGGCTCAGTCCCTTTCTGTCATTTTTCAGATATCAGTACTTTTATTGCAACTCATCCCACTTCAGCTACTGAATCCGAACTGTACAGAGGTTCGGCAGTGCTTCCTGTCCCAGCGTACTCACATTTCCATGTACAGTTACATTTGCATCAGTCATTGATCAAAATGACTGATATAAATGACACTAAAATGTCACTTTACCATTTCTGCATTTCCCTTCCCACTTTGAATTTCTTCCAGACATTTCAGTCTCTTTAAAACTTCTGTTTTTACAGGAGCAGTAGTGCTTTTCCCAAAAGGTAAAATTATTTCCATTCCAGGTATTTGCTGAGCAGTTAATAACTATGTCTTACAAATCAAATGACCTAGCACTTTCTGAAAAGCAATGGAAACTTTTCTGTCGGTGGGAATGTGTCAGTATTTTAATTAAATGTAAAATAATACTCATTACATCTAACATCGCAAGTAGAATAGGCTTACCATTTATCCAAATAAATGAGCAAACAGCCCAAATCCCAAAGCTACAGAATGAAATGGAATTAAGTTGCTTGTGATGGTCTCCCCCCTAAAATAATCGTTTCTGGTCACTGTATCACAGGTGCTTCCATTTTTCAATTTATTTCTTAATTACATTTTCCTTTCAGAATTTTTTTCTCCGACTTCAAATGCCATAATTCATCTATCACTTTTCCTTCCTTTCTAAAAGTTACCTTGGACTCAGTCAGAAATGGAAGAGGGGGAGCAAGCAGGAGCACTGACTGAGATGGAAAATGGCATCACTGTATTAAGGTCAAAAATAACAAATGCAAATGTTTCCAAAAGGTAAAGAATTTTTAAAAAAAATTTAAAAACCAGCCATGATTACAAAATACCAGCAAAGTACCCTCTGGTTGAGTCAATTTTGTCTTGCACGTTATTAAACTACTTCCACAGAGGAGACACTGAAGGTTTGGCTTGCAAAGCACAAAGGGATGGATGACAAGGCACTGCTGCAAGGGGGGTTTGGGTTTCAGAAGCAGCATTTGGGCACCTGTGGAGAGCTGCAGGTGGAGATCCACAGCCAGGAATTCACTCCTGCCAGTGGAGTCTCGGAGCGGCTGTGCCGGTCGCTGCCCTGTGCAGAGACCTCGCTCTCCAGCATCGCAGTTTCAGTGTAGTCCAACCACACAGCGATGTCCCACCCTTTGCCAAGCTCCTGGGGAATATCTGTGCTGCTAAATGAAAGGCACGGAACCAGATCAAGTGCTGGACATCTGTTGTCGACGTTGCTTGGCTGTTAAATCACTCTTCAACTCCGTTGTCGACCCATGCAACTCACTTCTAGACAAACCCAGGACAGAAAGGGTGAGCTCTAAACAGCATAGATGTGAGACAGGTGCTTCCACCTGTGCTTGGTGTCTGAGGCTGTTTCCTTCAGCAGTACAGACATGGCCCAAGCAGCTTTCTAGAGGAATTGGTGTTGTACCCCAAAATAACTCTTGCAGTTCTTTAGGGTGGAAAGTTACTTGTGAGGAATTGAGTTTGAGATCACTGTTCATTCAGAGGCTTCACAAAGAGGCATGTGGAGTGGCTTCTGGAATCAGTAGGGCCTGGAATCTTTGAAGGGAATGGGAGAATTTTCCACAGCTCCAAGGGCCCCATATCTAACTATGGCTGCAGAACAGCTCTAGGGACTGGGGCTCTGCATGGCCTCCGAGGAAAGTGTCTACAGGGTTTCTCCACATCAGCAATAGCTTTCTGCACATTGCCTGACTGTGTCCTGGCCAGCTGCAGGAAAGCAGTTTTTGAGCAGTCCACCATCACATATTACTGCCTTTTCTGTCCTGTTTGCATCCCATAGGCACTGAGCTCTATTGAGATGTATTTTTACTAACAGAATCTGAAAGCCTAATAGGAGTGACTTCTCTGTCTTCATCAGCAAAAAACGCATGTATAATCTGATATGAAAACTACTAATCCATTAGGACTTGGACATTTCATTAGCATGGAGAGAGGAGCTTTTATTGCGTGCTCAAGCTCGTAAACTTGTCTCCAACTGGAAGGAAGTGGCATGTAGTTTGAAATCCTGGAGTTGGGTAGTACATGTGCTCAGCTGCCACGTCAATCTCATTTGCCCCAGGGGGATGCTTGCAGCACTGTACTAAGCCCACGTGCAAAGGTCACACGAGGAGAGGCTGCTCCTTGTCGTGCTGCTCTGCAGCAGCAGCTTTGCCTCTGCAGGCACTGTGCTGGGAGCTGAAGTCTTGCTTGGGAAAGTGCTACTTGGATTGGGGTAGTTTCCAAGCTGCTGACCAGCAAAGCTGTCCCCAAGAGCATGGAAACAGTGAAAGGAAAGGAAAAGTAATTTCTTGAGAGTCATGGGTGAAAATTTACCTGGGCTTTCCACCTGACAGCACCAATTCCTGCCTTAGAGTGACGAACAGTGGACAATTCACTGGAGAAAATCTTGTGTCCTTTCTTCCCATTGTCACTCTCTGCTCACAGTCACTTTGGCTCTGTTTCACCCTCACCAGTGCTCTGCCTCCCTGTCTGCTCCTTTCCCCTTCTTCTCTCACTGACTGCATATACCTAACGGGGCTTTCCTGCTTCACTACCCCTTCTCTTGCAAGGTTCAACCAGATTTATCTTCCTTCTCCCTTTCCCCAGGTTTAGGAAGGGTTCTTCTGCAGTAGCTGTTCTTCCTAAACTGTGGAGAGCATAGATTTGAGCCTTGAGTGAGGGCACTTCTTCAAAGTGCTCCTGGAGAGGACAAGGAGGTTCAGGGCTGGCTCTACTCCTGGAAAGAAAAGTTCAGTCTAGTGTTTTCTCTTCCTGAATCCTATATTTCATCCAATGGTAGAAAAGATTAAATATAGTGTATTACTGTCAGAACCATGGTGTAGAACTACTGTAGGAAGGTTTATGTGTAGTATTGAGTTTTATAGAGGGTTTTCTGTTGTCCCTCAGCTAACCTTAACCCTAAAGCTGGAACTTTATCTTGTTTAAGCTTTTCCTTTAGCGTGTCCTGAGCAATCTGACAGCAGAAATATGCCAAATGCAGTCCAATTTAGTAACTTGATAAAGCAAAAAACAGTGCTGATCCACAAGTAGGTGATCCATTAGGAAAAAGGCAAAATCCTCAGTGCATTTCTCTGACCACTTCAGCTGTTACACAATAACAATATGCAAATCCAGGGTTATTTCTCACAGCTGGCGCAGCCTGGCTTAGATAAATATAAAACTTGCTTTAAGGGAATAGCTCGTAATTGGGTTAGGCACAGGGTTTTAATTAGATTTACGTAAATGCATACAACGCATCGCAGAAATCAATAACCTGGAGAGCTTCTTTGGGCTCATTGTTCAAATCAGCAACACCAAGTCAGCTGAATTCAACAGTATATTTACCTACCCCATTCCCTCCAAAAATGGCACTTTTTACATGACTGATGGCGTGTTTGAAATGTGCTGTGCTGTCCCATGTTTGTGTCCTTTATTCGTCTGGCCGCTTGCAGTTTGGGTGCTTGCAGGCAGAACCTTGTCAGTATAGGAGAAGAAGGTAGGAAGTATTTTAATTAAGGAAGAATTTGAGATTTAAACTAAAAGCTGTGCTATCCAAACAGCTCGGGTTCACCGTGTAGGTTGATGTGAGGTTATCAGTCGCTGAAGTTAAAGCATTTACCATCTCTGCAGGTGGTAGCAATGCTAGAGGGAAGTAAGGTCTTTTTGTTGTGGCCAGAAGTAAAGGCCTGTGAGCTACACATATCATGTTTCAGAGACAGGGCGTGCTGATTCTCTGTAAAGGACTTGAGAAAAAAATAATTGTTTCATTATTTATTTCAAGTGAGAAACTGAAATTGTTAAAAAATAATTGCTTTATTATTTACTGATAAAGACTTTCTTGCCGCTATTCATCAGCGGAGAGGAAAAAGAGAGATAGAAAATTGTATTATCAGCTAATTCTTAAATGGAACAAGTTTAAGTGCAGTGTGAAATGGATTTAAAATACCCTTAGAGTTCCAAATAGCTATACATCGCATTTTCTAAGGGAAAAAATAGCAGATTTTCTCTTCCTTTCTGCTTTGTTTCCGACCTCAATGTGGTCTTGTTGACACTGCTGCTTTTCCACACCTTAAGGAGCCTTTCTTTCCTTAGGAAAATTAATGTAAAATAAGGGTGAGACTTCTAGCACAGCTTGGTATTGAGCTCACTTACAGTCAGTGGAAAACCACCACCACCAAGTGCTTCAAAACCCTTAAACCATGGCCTGACACAGGGAAAACTCTCATTCTGCAGGACCACCATGGAGTGCAGAGTTATGCACTCACCAGGTAACTGCCAGGTTTGAAGAGTTTGTGCAAAGCCCATTTCTGCAGACATTTTGTGATATGGTCTTTAATTGACTGACCACCATCTAATCCTCCTGACTCTTTGGCACCTGAGTGGACGCAATTCTCATCTCCTTGCTGGGCGAAGTGTGGTTTCAAGCCTTTTTACTGCTGCTCCAGAGCCCCAGTACATTGTCCCTCACCTATTTGGTCCATCACTTATTTGTCTTCTCACCTATTTGGTTTATCACTGCAGTAACATAACCAGATTTTGGGATGTCTGAAGATGCTCAGAGAATTCTAATGGAAGCTTTTAAAACATCACTGTTTTTCCCTGGAAATCCCAACTAGATCCTTCTGCTCTTCCATCTATAACCCTGAGCTCTTCAGCTCTGCATCTCCAATCTGTTTTTTGCTCTCTTCTTTCCTATTGCATCATTCAATCCTGTCTTATCCCCTTCTCCCAAGTTCAGCCCCTGTCTTGCCTCTTCATTCTTTCTCCATTCTGTTATTTTGATGGATCTTCCTCCCAAATTCATCTCTCCCTTTCTTCACCCCAGTCCCTGCCCCACCAGTGCTTCAAGTTTCACGTGTTTATCACCCCTTTCATCTTGTCATTTCTGCTGACTCATTTTACTGCTGTACAGTGAGATTCAGCAGTGATGGAGGAGAAATTCCAGCTCCACATTCACCACCCCTGGCTGCAGCAGGTGCTGCCCCATGGGCCCAGTGCTTCACGCCGGTTGCACGCAAGAGGGATCACACACGTCAGAGATGTGCAAATCTTCTGAGGGAAAAACTGCCACCTTCAAAAGTATCAACAGCCAAATTCAAGAAAAAAACCCCACTGAACTGAGCCTTATAACTTGGTGGATTTTCACAGCAGCAGGGAAAGGCAGAGCTGTAACCCCAAAGAGCACACCTGCACTAAATTCTAGCGTGCTCATGGTTTCTATTGAAACCAAGCAAAACAAAGCAAACCAAACCAAAACAGAAAGGCTTGCCAATATCATTTTAAGACAGCAAAGGAAAATATGCTTCCTGTTCTCTTACATTCTTGTTTCAAAGCTCTAAATTTTGTTCTCAACCTTTTTTACCTAAAAAAAAGTGAGAAAAAACTCCCCGAACCATAATAATCAAAACAGAAACAAAAAGCCCAAGCAACCCCTTCTTATATCAATTCTCAGAGAGGAACAGTTGGGGTCACCTGTCCTGGCTGTGTCTCCTTCCAACCTCTCCTGCACCCCCAGCCTCCTTATCAGAGTGGCTGTAGGAAAAGCAGAAGAGGCCTTGGCTCCGCGTGAGCCCTGCTCAGCAATAACAACATCTCTGTGTTATCAACCCTGTGTTCAGCACAGACCCGAGACACAGCCCCACACCAGCCACTGTGAAGAAAATTAAGTCTACCCAGCAAAAAGCAGCACACATCAACAATGTTTGATGCCAACACTGATGTATAATATCATAAAGGTTATGTTTAAATCCGATGAAAGAATGGAAATTGCCATTGTTGAGGGCTAACACTTCCATTCTATCTGCAGTGTAGATAGAATAAACAGTAGTGGCATGTTTGTATTTACCAACAGGGTAAGAAATGGCCTGAGAACTAGCAATACAAGCACTTAGTAGAAATAAAATCTTTGGACCAGCTAATTTTTCAGTTTCCATGTTTGCTACTTGCTTCAGTTGTTTTTCCCTCCTTCCCTTTTAAAATTTTTTTTCTCTTGATTTTAATCTTGTGCTGTTCACGGCAACACTGTAGTTCCAAAAAAAATAGGGTGGACTGATGGGTCTGTTGAGAGCTGTCTGCATGTGAGATTTCTGCTAAGTGGACTGACGCTGCAGCCAGAAGTATCCAAGTAAATATTGCTTTCAGAAGAACAGTATTTATATCTTTACCTCAGTGGTAGAGATAGTTAACACAGTTGTGTGCTTAAGCATCTTCACCAGGCACGTCCTGAAAATTATCTTGGTTGTCTCAACGAGCTAAGAACTGGTGACCAGAAGATGGTTTTCAGGAAGGAAGATTTGAGGTGCCACTTGTAGCAGTGCACAGTCTGGTGTTAACCAGGAAAACTGGCAGTCGCTGAGCTGAGCAGGCCAGACTTAGAACATAACATCTCAATTAGACAGATTTAAATCAGGGGTTCCATTACTGAAACACAAGGAGTCATTCTGACTCTGTAAGGAAGGATCGAATCACGACTTGGCCACAGACGCAAAATTTGCATACGTCAAGAAACATGCAAATATGTCAATAAAGTATTTCACATGGAAACAACAGCCACTAGAATAAACAAAACAAAAAATTAAATTCTTTCCATTCAGCCTTTGAAAGTGCATGAAAGAAACTCCCTTGTAGAAATTTGAAAGTATGCCCAGGCAAGATATATATGGAAAGAAATCTAAATTTGAGGTAGGAACATGCATCTCACATAAAATGTTACGAGGGTTATTTTGTTTGGTTTTTGGTTGGGTTTGGGTTTTTTTTTTTAGAATAAAATATTCTGCAATGAATTTTTTAAGACTCAGTTTATGCAGGGAAATGCTAATGTTATTGTGTAGAGGCAGCTGCTGGGCCAACTCAAATCAAGTTTGGACTGCATGCTATAAAGTCTGTCTGGAGGAAGCATATGCATTTTTGGTGCCTGGATTTGAACAGTAGTCTCTGAAATAGCTTAGTTCAATATTTGGCAGACAGGGAACACAGAAGAAAAGCTGAATCTTCAATAAAATTGTCACTTGTATTCACAAGAGTGATACAGACCAAAGTGAGGTGCTTTGAAACAGCACAAAGGAACAAACAGGAAGATGGAGCAAAAGGCACACAAAACCACAAGAAAAGATAAGTAAGGGCCAATTTTGTGGCAGAATTGACAGTCTGCCTAAATGAAAAAGGAAACCAGTTCCACATGGCAGGTAGGAGCCAATAACAAATGATAAGAACAGGAGACAGCAAGAGAAAGAATATCCTGGGCTAAGAACTTGAAGAAATGGCACAAGGAAATGGTCCTGGAGAATACTGCTTAGCTATTAAACTGGAGGGGTTTGCTCACCTGCAGTACATAGGGAGCACGCAAAGTGTAACCTGCCATCCTTAAAAATAAATCCGAGTGGCTGGTGGCCTGGATCAGCACTATTTTTGTAATTAGTTTTGTGGTGATAAAAGGATTTTGTGAGGATACAGAAGCCCACCTCCTGTGAGCCCTTGCTGATGCACAGAAAGGCGGTGACCAGTCCAGCTGACCAGTCCAGGTGGAGCTGGACTGACCTGTCCCTCCATCATCTGGCCAGCGTGGTGAGCTGTGGTGGCCCTGGATCGTGGTGCAGATAACAGACTGAGCATTTCAAAACTTTCAAACTCCAAATATCCCTCTCAAATTTCATTATTTAGCCCTGGCTCACTGTGGCTGGAGCTGTTCTGACCGTGCTGTAGGGCTGGATTTTTCCATTGCATGTCTCATGGAAATCCATAACGCAGAATTTTCAAATTGGACTATTGAGATGCTAAATTAATGTGATGGCAATATTTTTCTTGTGAAATGTTGCAGAGAAAGGAGCCTGGATTTCGCTGGTTCCTTTTTAACTCATTCTTCTATGTTAAGAGTTTGTGCAAAAGGAGTCAGGCTCTCTGCAGTCATCTGGGTCTGAAGGTTACCCCTGATACTGGTCAAGTCGTCCTGCAATACTCGCAGGAGATGTTTTCTCCTAGGTTATCACAACTCCTGACATTGGCCAAATCCTCCTGGAATACTTTCAGGAATGTTTTTTTCCAAATTATCCCAGGGCCATGGGGATAGGAGCTGTTGGTAACCCTGTGGCCCATGGCACTTCCCAGGAGATGGTCTGAATTGTGCCTGGCCAATGGTAGCAAAGCACAAAGAGATCAAAAAGATGGTAATTAGGGAGTAAACTTATCAGATCCTTGGCCACAAGGAGTCACTCTGATCAACCAGTCTCACCATTTGCATAATGAAAGCCACCCTGAGGCAGAAATTTGTGTATGAAGCTCAGAGCCCTTCTTTGAGTTGCTTTGGAAATTTGGCCTTGCACAAATTTCAAGTAACGTAAATCTTTTGAGTGTCCCACAAAAGAAAATTAAGTTGAGCATGGTTTGAAAGTAAAATCCTTTAATTCATTTCTCCTCTGGTTCCATGTAACATTTTGCAACAAGAAAAAAATGTTTAACTTCAAAGATCCGTGAAACACTAGGGTGTGAGATAACCTGACTTTTTCCTTCTGTTTTCTTCCAATGACAACATCTTGGCAGAATCAACATGACTTTAGTATTGATCCATACTTTTCTTTAGCTATATTTAGTTACATTTACGTAACATTTTTTTCAGATAAACTCAAACTTGCCTGAATCTGTTAATGGACAAAGCTGAGCACACATCTGGGGCTGGCATCTCCACTTAGCAAGGGAAAGAATCTACCAGTGTTTCTCCCAAGGTTTGGTGTCACACACTTTAATTATTGCCAGTCTTATCAGTGAAGCTGTCTGTGTAGTGAGGTACTTGTAAATGTTCAGAAAAGTGATAGAATCCAGCCCTAGCTCATTACCATGGCTATAGTGAAATGGTAATGGTGGAATAAATTGCCTGGTATAATTATGTGTATGCCAGATGTTCTTAATCATTCCACTTCAAGCCTCCTTTGCTAACTGCAATTTTGAGCCTTTTCTGAATCTAAAGGAATTGGTAAACATGAGTAATTAAAAAGAAATTAAATGGATTTTAGAAGTGAATTACTGCAGTTCCTGCAACACTAATATAATTAGCACCTCTAAAATCAGTCTGAGCTAGGAGATGTGCTTTATATGGCACAGAAGATGTTTCATTTGTGGTTTGCACTAAAAACACAGTCCTTGTGTTAGTGTGGTTAAACATCTCAATAGAACCATGCCAGGCTCGTAAAGAGAAATTTATTCTCTCAGCTGATATATTAAAATAGAAACAGAAAGCCATATCTCAGCTGGTGTAAATCACAATATTCCCATTGCCTGTTAGATGTTGAAATTGCCCCAGCTGAGCCTGTGGCCTGTCCTTCATTTGGATTCATGCAAGCAAAGGTCTGTTGGTATCCCTACCCATAATAAACGATTTTTGGCTCTCTAGCTAGAACTCCTCTTTCAAATGAGACAAAGTCTCTGTAGTGAAAGCAGAAGATGCCCTACTATCAGTTCATCTTTATTTTTTTATTGTGTTGATATTTGAAATACCTCTTTTCTCCACTTTTCAATACTCAGAGGAGATGAGGAGCACAAACAGATTGTCACAAAGAAAACAGATTTCTTATCAAAAGTTCTCTTCGGAGGCTCAAAGACACCTGTGCTTTGTCAGAACTTCTTGACATACCATAAAAGCTCTGTTTATCTGGAAGAATGAAGGTTTTACCAGCAGAGGAAGGTGGGTAAGAATGGCACATCTGTTGCAGGAATCACCCTGGAGATCTATAGTCTGATTTACTGGTCAGATGTGATTTTGTCTCTCTATGTCTTGAAAGTCACCAAGAATGAGCCTAAAATCACCTCCCTGTGCAGCTTGCTGTAGCACTGTAGCACTCTCCAAGTGAAAGGTTTTTCCCTGAACCTCCAAAATGGCAATTTGTGGGGATTTTCCCCTGCTACGTTGTCTGTTTCTATTTGATCTGCCTTTGTAATTCCAGCTGCAGAAATTTGTACATCTTTTCTTTGAACTCCGTGAATTTTCTGTTGTCCCAGTCAAATTTCTCAAGATCCCTCCAGACCAAAGCGAAGCATCAAGAGGGAAGATTCCTTTTCTGTGTATTTTGTGCTAAATACAAGTCACCTCCTTGATTTGATCCCAGTAAATTCTCTATTTGCACCTAATTATCCCAAGCTGCAAAGTATTTCCTACAGACTGAGGTGGAAGCAACACTATTTGTGTTGTTAAATACAGATTTATTGGAAGTTAGGGCACACCGCTAGCAAAAACACAGATACCTGGGCACTCAGAGTACCTTGGCTGCTGCCTGCCTCTTGGCTGTGGCACCAAACAGATGGGGATTTGTCTCCTTTCACCAGGCTGCAAGCTGAAAAGAGAAAAGTTGCTCCAGCCATCCGTATGTTCAGGAGCACGGAGAAAATGTGAAGGAAAGTTTTTTCTGCTGAGATGCTTCTCTGCTGCCTTACAAACACAGTGGACCAGATCTTTGCTGTTGCTAAGTTGGCTTTCACTGCATTGAAGATAGGGAGTTCTGCCAGCTGACAGCAGGGCCTGAGCAACAGCACTTCAATGGTTTTTGCCTTATTTAACTATTAACGTTTGTTACGGGGTCGTTCATTAGATGAGGCATAAAGTACAAGCACTTGTATTAGGTTTTCATCTCTCCTTTCCCATTAGGGAAAGGTTCCACTTCCAAATTAATGTTAGAAGGACTTTAAAGTCTTAGCTACTCCTAATCTTTATGGTTTCATTCGAGTTCCTAATACATCGTTTGGTTTATCCTGTGAGCTGGGAGCTATATATCTGAGGGACTTAGTCCAAAGATACAGTATAAGCAGATAGTTTGGTTAAGCTGATTTTTGCAGTTTAAGTGGGTCTAAAGCCCGTCAAGCCCAGGATAATATTTTCACTTGTGGTTAAATTCGACAGAATTTGGGCATTCTTTGTGTATTGCAGTGTACAGCTGGGAAAGTAGAAGGCAGCAGGGTTAGGAGTTGATATGTAAAGCAGAGCTTGAAGGAGCACGTAGACGATTCACATTTCCATTCTTTAGTACATCACTCAGGGAGAAAGTAAATATTTTGGCAGCCTAGATCATGTGATAGCGAAACAAGAGACTTCATTAATTCAGATATTTCAGATTCAGCAACAGCAGATAGGAGGGATTATGACTGCCCAATTTAAGCCAGCTGGAAAAAACTAAATCTAGACCAAGGTCAGGTACATCACAAATGAAGGAACAGTGTAAAATGCATTTAATTTCCTGAGAGCTGTGATAAAATTAAGATAAGAGCCCTGGGAAGACAGTCTAATACACCACTCAGTCCTATCAAGCCTTACATGTTTTCTAGGTGTGTCATAGCTGATTTGAAAAGATGATTCCTAAAAAAACCCCAAACCTGCAGAATCTTCTATTTTTGTTCTTTTAAGAGTTCTTGTCTTTCTGAGTACTGCCATTCACAGAATTAAATGATATTTTTGTGTAATATTGCTTCATGAAAACGTTGGTGCTCTTTGCCAGTAACCAGGGACAAACCCAGCCTTTCCCTGCTGCAGCCACCTCATGGCTCTGTGGAAAGGTGTGCTCTGCCTCCCGTGGGATTGCAGACCCCAGGACTGCAGGGGGCTTGGCTGCCTTTAGCATTTGCCCTTCACAGCACAGGCTTGCCCCTGGTGAAAAAGGCTGCTCCTTACGAGCAGAGCAAAGCCCTGGAGGAGTCCTGCATCACTGATGCTGGGAAGCATTTCCTTAAGCTTAATTTATTTCGCAAAGGCCAAAAGGAGAGAGCAGCACTAGCTAGGGGAGAAACAGAGGCAGTGGGAGCATCACTGCTTTATACTGCTGCTGCCTTAGCAGTCATTCTAAACCCAGCTTTTGCTCCAGAGGGTCAAAATCTGCCATCTTCCTGTAGTTTTTTCCTTCTCTCCTCAGTCCACGCCTTCAATAATTTTATTTGCTTGCACATGGGAACATGTGAGTGCACAGGTGTACGGTCATGGGTATAGCACATTTTTATATAGGGCTGTGTGTACATTGTGATTTGAACTGAAATCATGTTCCTGCTTATCTCTTACAGACTAAGGGCCCTGTTCTAAATGGTGAATGTCCCAGACACTCACTTCTGCTTGAAAATCACACCCAACATTTTCTTACTAGACCAGATCTAGGCAGCAGGGGGAAGGAATTTACATTGCCCCAGACCCCAACCTAGTTTAAATTCCTGACATCGCAAATGTTAGACACGTCTGTGAAAGGTTCTCTCTGTGTTCTGCCCACTTCTTTGTTCACTCAGGTAACAAAAATCCTCCAACCCCATCCAAAGACCAGAGTGTAACAGCTGGCTCTGCAGCTCGAGCAACAGCAGTCAAGAGCAGGAGCATTGAAAGCAACCAGCGATGAAAGGGGAGGATGGCAAAATACCTGCAGAACACTGAGCATTTCCCAGCAATTCAGCAGTGGCCAGCTGTGAGTGCGAATTAGAGACATTGCATCACTGACCTGCTGGTAAAAGGGAAGGGAAATGGGTCTGTTTACCTCTGTTGCCTTCAGTTCTGCTTATAAAGGGGTGACTGCTGCTCCTGGCTTTGCCAAGCGTGTTGCAGGTCTGATGCTGTAGCCAGAGCACAGCTCCAGCAGCAACTGAGAGGGTACAGCAGGGCAGGAGAGCAATGAGGGCTCAGCAGTGAGCTGAGCATTCGGCTGGACTCTGGTAAAAAAATCTGTATCACTGGGAAATTCAGTTGTGCAAAGTCTCTCTTGTATGCACAAACATATAAAAGACAGATTAAATTTATGTTTTAACAGGAAAGAGATCCAAGGTGCTTCCAGAGCACCAAGTTTAGCGTTGATCCACGGTAGCCAGCACGGTGAGCACTGCCCAGCCAAAATCCATGAGCCTGTTTCCCCCCAGAGATCCAGGTGGTGCAGGCAGCAGTTCGAGGTCATAAGTTCCTCCGATGTTTGCATGTTATTTCCAAGGGTTGGTGAGCATTCATTTACCTTAAAAAACTGCAAATGGTGGCTCTGGTGTGTTCATATAGCTGCAGGGTCTGATGCTTGTACAGCTGCCAGGTGTCAAGAAATTTTACATTAAAATAGTAATAAAAATACAGGATTATTACTTTCTGTAACCCTCAGCCCAAACAGGCCTTGTGCTAGATTAAACTCCACCTCCCCTCTGAATACCTCTGGGTTACCTGCTTGTTCCTGGTGTGCTGCTCTCCTGATAATCAGTTCCTAGTTGCAGTTGTCTGCCACACTTGTACAGAGCTAAGACTTTGCTTCATGTATTTGGGATTTTATTGCTCAGCGTGAAAAGATATGATTAGATAAAGGAAACAAGAGCTGATTGTTGTAGCCCCGTACCAGCAGCTTATTTTGGCTTGACACCAGGGTTTAAATGGAACACACAACTGCAAGCCTGAGGAAGCAAGGCACAGGTCTGGATACTCGCAGCACAGGGGCCACTGTGGTGTTTCTGCAGAAAGGGCAGTGTGCTGCCCAGGGGCAGGGAGCATGTGTCCCGCCAGGGAGGCAGCTGGAGTGGACCATCAATGAGCAGTGCCAACAGTGGTATGCAACTGGGCATGTAGAAGGAGCCCCTCTGGTGGTGAGGGGAATTGGAGAGACTGGAGATTGAGATTGAAAACCTGGACTGCACTGTAGGCTGAAATGACTTTCTCAGGATAAGGCTGGAGACCCACTGCAGGGCAGGAATTACCAAGACACCCTAGAAGTCTCTAAGGAGAAATTACACAAGCATTGAGTCCTCAGTGGTTTTGTAATAAACAACCCAAGAAGCTCATCTTCCTTTGGTGGGTCCCCAGGTGGATCCCCAGTCACAAAGGTGAAGAATTTGCTGTTTGTTACAGCTGAGCACAGAACAACCTGCACCTCTTAGTAATGCCAGAGTAGTGCTGATTTCATGCAGAAAGGATCAGCTGAATGTTGTATGCTGCCTGTTTGGGAAGCAGGTCTTTGTGAGCACCACATGGTAAATGAACCCTGGGATTGCCCAGGATCTTGTAGGTGGGTTTTACCCTGCCCTGGTAGAAGAGGAGGGGCTGCAACTCCCAGCCAGGCTGGCACAGCATTCTGGCAACATGACAAACAAAAGCAACTTCATGGGGGCATTATGCAAACTACTTCAAGGTGGGTTAGAAACAGGAGCTGCAAAAGACAAACCAGGGGCTAATCACGTGAAACGTGCAAAGGGAAGAGATGTTCACAAAGCTGCAGTGCTGAGAAAGCCCTACTGAGCACCCTGTTTAAACCTCAGTGAGCCCACCAGAGCTTCAAATCGATAATCTGAGCGTAAATGTTCTTGTAGCAAAACCATGGGACTCAAGCAAGAGAAAGTATGGGGGCAGCAGCCAGGCTGCTGTGACCAGAGGCTGGGAGCACTGCTGCACTCTGTGGGCCCTGGGACCAAAAGTTCATAGTTATCTGCTGGTCACAGTGGGATGCTTTGCCAGACCAGAGCCTCAGAGAACAGATGGGATTTATCCATGCAAAAGCATGCACCTGCCTCTCTGTGAGGCCTAATTTAAAACAAGAGAGGAAGAGATGTTCACACAGCATTGCTCATCTGACCTATCTAAATGTTTCATTTTGAGAAGAAGTTTTGCCTAGGGAGTTCTGGGACAGGAGCATCCTCTTCTCTCTTCTTCTCTCTTCTTCTCTCTTCTTCTCTCTTTCTACAGGTGTTGCACAAATCTTTTTTCTATTGCCCTGGTCCTTCAGGTGCTCAGATGGGCAGTACCCGTGTTAATGAGCACTGCTGGGCTCCAGGTGAGCAGGTCAGGGCTGAAGAGCTCTGGGTGGAGCTGGACATGGCCTGAAACAGAAATGGGAGCACAGAGGAGCTTTTTGGGGTGAAACCCCAGTTCAGCAGGTCACCAGGACACCAGCACTGGCAGCATATTGGGCTTGTGTAGTGTCTTCTCTGTGACTCCAGTCCAAAGGCTTGGCATCGATTTTTAAAGTATCTGAAAGCCCTGAAAGGTCCTCTACACCTTGCTGCTAATGAGATTTCAATGTAAAATAAAAGGAACATTGTCTAACCCAGATTAAACTTGCTCCTGAGTTATTTTTAGCTTGCCTAAACTCTTTCAACCCCTTTGGTAAAACTCATCAAAATTCATCTCTACTAAAAGGATGTAACTTCAAAGAAGTCATATGCATTAAATGTCAACATGCTTTACTCATTATAAATTACAGTATCATTAAATCTAACATGAGTTAAATGAGAAAGATTTAATTTTGCTATCTTTAAAATGAAGGCTTTTTAGCATGGGAATAAAATTTTCTTTTTAAAATGTTTTTAAAGTAAAAGTGGGCACAGAAGGTTTATTTTACGTGATCTCATTTTTGCATGTAAAAACAAAAGCAAAAATGCAACACTCCATCGTTCTGGGGAAGATGTGGCAATAGTAGCTTACTTCTGCTCATTTTACAACCCTCTTTTTGGATACACTTCTAATTTAAACCGTGGAAACCGAAAACGTTCCTTTAAAACTGGTTGTCATGGTTATAAAATCCCGAAAGAAATTATGTGCGTCTGCATCTGCTGAGGGAAACATTTATGGCATGATTTAACGGGTGGGGGGGGGCAAGCAACCACCCACCACAACCCATTTTCAGACTCACTTATTACATTACTTGAATTAATTTATCACCCTCCCCAAAACACCACGGAAAGGATTCTCACACGTTTTTCACTGCATGCAGTTCATTAGCAAATATCACATGGCAAGGGGTTAGTACTGTCAAGTTCTAGCAGGTTGGGGTTTTTTTGTTTGTTTGTTTTCTTTAGTTGTCTTTGTTTTAAGCAAGCTTATCTAGAAATACAGAGTGTGCTAGACTAGCAGCATACAGTTGCTGTCACAATTGATGTCTTGGATCTCTTCCATTGTTTTTCCTTTCCGTGATACAGTTAGAAAGTCAGCTGGCCAGAATAAAAAGCCAAGCTGAATGCTGCAGGTCAGACTGGCCTGAACAAAAGTCTGCATTTTTTCATGGAGCTCAAAAGGATAAAGCAAAGGACAAAAGGAAAAGAAAGATAAAGAAGAAAAAAAATAAACAAACTAAAAAACAAAACCAAAAAAAAGCACCCAAAAGAGAGAAAAGGAAAGAATAAAGGGAAGGAAAAGAGAAATGTGAAAAGGGAAAGGGAAAGGGAAAGAGACCTCACCCTACTAAAGGAAAACTGGGTCTTCTGTGAAGCCACTGCACTGTCATATGCTCCCAGGATGAAGTTTACCAACCTTTTGGAACTGTAGATTTATTAGAAACGAGTCTACGTTGAGTCAGGCCTCGTCTCTCACAAGGATGCAGAAGTCTGCACTTAGGGCTTAGAAACTATGGTTTGGCACATTTCATTTTTCACTGAGGAAAGCTGACTGCCTAGACATTTAAAAAATTACACCATGAAAGACTGAGGTAGCATTTTTTAAGTTTTAGGGTGAGTGATCTGTTGACTGCAGGAAATCTTTGCTGTTCTGGCCCTGTTGCAAAATGTAAATAGCAGATAAGGATGATGAGGGCATTTTAGATAAATGATACACTTTGTGTTACTGGATTGAGAGCCACAAATGGGGTTCAGAGGGTCTGCTTCTACCCATTGATCCAGCGTTTTTCCAAAAACGTTTTTTTCTTTTTTAAAAAGTGCTGCTGGAGAAGGAAGTTTGATGTCCCAAGTGTGAAACAGAACCTTCGTGAGAAAGTTTGGAAAATAAAAACAGGCTGAGCTACTTCTGAAAGGCTGGGGATATTCTGAGGCTCCTTGACTTTCTCCCACCCATGAAATAACAGATGTCATTCTTCACTGTTCTGTTTATGCAGAAAATTATTTCTCGTGAATATTTTCTACCCTCCTGATGGAAGCCCCTAATTTATGGCATCTGAATGGAAGAATATAAGAAACTGGAGAAGAGGGGGAGCCTTGGGGACCAAATTATGCTTCTCCAATCTTCTTGCCTCCTTCCTTTCTGTCTCGGCAAACACAAAACCTTGCCATTGTTTTTGAATCCTTGTATGTGACTTGTGAGTGTTCATGTGCTGCATGATCACAGATGTGGCTTCTCCCTTGCTGCCTGTTGAGTGAGAGCCATGCTTTCTCATGTCTGCACTCCCTAGCTCCTCACTCTGATACTTCCTAATGCCTGGAATAAACCTGAGAACAGGCAGGCAGCAGAGCTGCATCCATCCAGCTCCCTGCAGCTGTTCCCACTGGTACCTCCTGCCTCACCTGCAGGGTACTGCTAAGCTGTGGCATAGTGGAGCTGAGGTCTTTGAACGTTGCAACACACATGTATCTATGAAAAACAGATAAATATGCCCCAGTTCTCCTCCCATGTTGAGTAGTGTCTGCTCTGCAGTCTTGGATCTCACACAGCGATGTGCTTTTCTTTGAGCAGTGTCTGTATCGCTGATTTATAATCCTCTAAGTAGATTGCAAGACTGATTAATCCCTCATTTCTGTCTGTCCATCCATTTCTCATCTCAATTCTTTTCTTTCCCATGATTTATTTACCTAGCAGGAAATAAATTGATTCAATTTATTTCCTTATCCTGTCTTTTCTTAATCCACTGCTAATTATTAGTAGACAGAGCCAGCACCCTGTGGGAGGGTCACCTCTGCCTTTTGGGTACCTTTGGAGCAGCTTGGTCTCAGCTGGGATGGATCACACCCTCCTGTTCTCTCCAGGGGCTGATGACAGCCTGCTTCACTGCAATCAGATTAATTTGGAAGTATGTCACTTTCCCGGAGAAAATGTCGCAGAATTACGGAGGAGAGAGATGGAAGAGGTTCATTAAATTCCTCAGTCCATCTTCCTGCCAATCAGTGGCAGTTCCTGGCAGGGCACGCTCTGGCTCTGCTCCAGCAATGTTTCCAAAGTGCCTGGTGATGTGCTGCCAGCCCCTGTCCTTGAGGATGTCCACAGCCAGCACCTTCCCAGGTCAGGAGCACTCAGAGCCGCTCCTCCTGTGCTCTGCCCTGCTGCCTGATCACCATTCCTCATCACATACTCCCCTCTGTGAGCACCACAAACAGCTCTTGCTAGAGGAGGTGTTGAGTAGCACTTATCCTGGCAGCAGCACTTGTGAAGGAATCCTCTCTGGGACAGCACACTTTGCTGCTCTTCGGGAAGGTCACCTCAAAGCCTCTGTCCCATCCTGCCCAGACACTTCAAACATCCCACTCTCAGGCTGCAGGATCAGCTGCATGCTTGAAAGTAATGATTTATAAACTTTCTTAAGTGCAACCAAGTGAGCAAGAGGCTTTACTCAGGCAGACCTGGCTAGATGGAAATTATCAACCAGGAGAGGGAAGTGCTCAAGGTGGCCAGAAAAATAGCTGACGCCAGTGGCCCATCTCTCTTCATCCTTTTCTGAGTTGTGCATTACAAAAGTTCAGGTGGCTTTCAATGCCTGGCTCAATTTGTGCCCTGGACTGAGCAGCTGTTTTACTTCTATGCAGACAGAGAATTTCCAATGCTAAAGAACTTGCTTGGTCCTTCTTCATTACTTCACTTAATCAGATGTGTAAGATGATCATTTTAGCCTCATTCTCTCCCAAAATAACATGGAATCACAGAATCACAGGATGGTTTGGGCTGGAAGGGACCTTAAAGCTCATTCAGTTCCACCTCCTGCCATGGGCACACCTTCCACAGACCAGGCTGCTCCAAGCCCCATCCAGCCTGGCCAGGTAACACCACTGTGGACAACTGGCGAAAAGCTTCTGTAAGAAAGGTGCC
This sequence comes from Oreocharis arfaki, assembly GCA_013398015.1. Lineage (NCBI taxonomy): Eukaryota > Metazoa > Chordata > Aves > Passeriformes > Paramythiidae > Oreocharis > Oreocharis arfaki. Next base: position 730,287 of record VZRR01007333.1, on the reverse strand, counting down.
TGTAAAGGGTGCACTGATGTGAGGAAGGAGCTGGACTGAACCAAACCTCTGTCTCTGGCCTGTGCTCCTGCCCTGTGTTGGCCTGTACATGTTGTTTGTATTGGGATCCTAAATCAGGAGTAGCATCAGCCCCGGAGAATAAATCTTTGTCCTGATGTGTTGGATGATGCTCTCATAAAGGGAATGAGATGTGCATATATTAACTTGTTTCCCTGGCTTCCAGGGCTTGTTTAGGTGAAGGTAATGGGCTTGTTTAGGTGAAGGTAATGTGCCCCAGCAAAACAATCTGCAAAGCAAAATGGGTGCTTTGTCTCCCCCAGGGCCTCAATAAGTTTAGTGACTGATCCTGCATTTTGGTGAGCATCCTTACCCCTTGCAGGGTACAACCCAAAGCCTGTCTGGGGTTGAGGAAGGAGTCTGGGATCTGGTGAGGACCCATCCCATGGATAATTACAGAAGTTGCCAGCTTGCTCAGGCACAGCTGCAATGCCACACAAATCAGTGCTGTCAGCCAGTAACAAATTAGCTCCTGCAAATAAATCCATTCTTGCTACATATCCCATCCTGACAGCTCCCTTCCCAGCAAGGCTCCCAGGACTGGGATGTACAGCCTCGACACTCCCAAATGCCCACTTGGAAGAAGCTGCTGTGCTGATGCTGCCAGCTCACAATCTGGCAAAAGCCAACCCCAATTACAAAGGACAAGCAGCAGGAGCAGTCCCTGACACTGGGTTTTTTCAGCAGTGGAAATTATGGCCTGTTCTAGCAGTGTTTGCCATGAAGGCTTTAGGCTGTTTCCAGGATGTCCTCACCACAGCTGAGGATGCTGACAGAAGGCACTCTGTGAGTCAAAAAAAGAAAAAAATAAAAGCTCAGCAATTAATATTTTTCACCATAAAATTTTTTCTCCACCTGTCCCTACAGATGGCAAAACCTATCTGTGGACAAGTAGATTTGGATACTTTACCCTCAAACAGAATTAATGCCACTCTGTCTCTCACAGCTGTGATCACTCCACACCCAGACACCATTCCTGGCTGGGACAAAACCCGTAGGGCCTGGTCAAAGCCACTTGCAATTTCCACATGCTGTGGTTTCTGCACTGAAGGAGCACCAAAGCAACCGTGGTTTCAAGAACAGGTCAGCAATGTTGTGTGTGCTTATGTCAAAAAGTCTCTTGTACCTTGGTGCAGGCAGTTCTTTAGGAAATGCCACTTGTGACCAAGCTAATGATGCAAGAAGCAAAGGGAGCCATGTCTTAGAAATTATTTCAATTTCCAAGTTAAACACTTCCGCCTCTATCCCACCATCCTTCAAAATCTTCCTTTTGCATGTGAAGTGTAATTTTTTTGAAGCAAGGTTACCCATCTGCAGCGAATAAAATGGAACATTTTATGAACAAAAGATTATAAGAAAATACTTACTATTTATTTAGATAAAGTATTCCCTCTTCAGCCTGATTTGCTTGGGAGAGGGAATTAGGTGCTACAGAAGTTTTATGGATGAGGTATCTGTGACCAGCTCAGCTTGATTTATTTCCTATTGTCTTCAGGCTAATGAGGAGGAGGGTCAAGAAGTATTCCTATTGTCCTGTGGAGAAGCTCTGTCCTAACAACAGATTTATGTATCTCCCTCATCCCCAAACCACCTAAAAATAAGATTATGTTTTGCTCATTAATCTCAACAAATCGTGTTCCGCTATGGCCAGGAAAACAAGAGCTATCGCTCTAATGGAGCCCAAGGAAAGTAAGGACACAAACACTCAAGGTCAATAAAATGCACTTTTTATTCTGTATCAATGAAAATATAGCCACATGTAAATAAAGACGTGTGGAAAAAAAAAAAAATCAACATTGATCCTCCCTGAAGAAGTACAGTTCATTGTGCTAAAACCCATTTTCCTTTGGGTTAGAAACAGTTGTCTGCCAATGCTTTAAAGTGACCCACGTTTTCCTCGTTGCTGAATTTTAGCAAACAGAAAAGTGCAACAAGAAGCTTGCTACAGATAAACCAATTTCAACCAACCACAGGCACGGCAGCGTCCAGGAGTGACGGGAGAGTCACGACCACCGAGAGCGATCCCACACGTTCCCCCCGGGCACTCACACGGGCAGCCAAGGGAGCATCCACTCTGTACAAACTGATGTGTGGTTCTCAGTACAAAGATGGTCCTTCCTTGGTGTAACTCGTGATTGCTTTGCAGGTTTCAGATATGGTAGCAGAGGTGCGCTCCTTTCATAGCGGTTCGGTTTCAAATGCTTTATTTTTTAAATTTTTCTTTTTTTTCCCCTAGGTTTTTTTAAGCTTCCTGCTGTCAAAATACAGCTCTCAATTGCTTTTGTAGAAATAATCCTGAAAGGCAGAGGCATTTAAAATCCTCCCAAATCCTCAGTATATTAACAACAGCAAAAAAGATAGCTGGGCTGTCCAAAAATATTGTCGGGAACACGAACGTCATTTGCATTGGCTAGTGTACAAAGAGCAGCAAGTAGTAACAAAAGAAACATCACCCCAGCAATAACCCTTTCCCCCAATTTCTTCCTTGCAAAAAAAAAAAAAGAAGAGTTTTCTCAAAATACTTTTCCTCCCCACAGTCCAGTGTCTGTGAATCACATACATTCAAAAGCTGCAGTCACTCTGTAGATGGGGTTTTCCAACATGAGCTTTTAAAAGCAGTTGTTTTGCCCAACTTCTCCACGAGGGTTACACAAACACGATTATACCAGCGGGTGCTTTTTCAGCTAACAGGACACCTTGAACTCAAAATGTCAGGACCTCAGAGTAAAAAAAAAAAAAAAAAAAAAAAAAAAAAAAAAAGGAGGATTTAAAGCTCATTATGCTTTGAAAGTCCTGCTAATGTTAGTGGAAAGATTCCCACAAACCAGGGATTAGTCCCTGTTAGGTGCTCAAGGGTGGAGAGAGATACCAGAGCACAAACGTGGGGTCGGGAGTGCTGGGCTGGCGATACAAGGAAAGAAAAAAAAATGCACCTTGGCATTTCAGCAGAGAAACAAAAAAAAAAATAGAAGGCAGGTTATGCTGAGGTTGGGTGCTCAGCACAGCCCCGTGGGTACCTCATGAGGGCAGGATGGTTTTTTAGGTTCAGCATCTCTGTGCAGGCTTGGACAGCAGCTCCTGCTCAGTTTAGTTTTCAGTTGTCATTTTGGGTGAGGGGGGGAAGCCTAAGGAAAAAAACCCCTAGAAAACAGTACAATGTTTTGACTGTAATGAGGTCCCCTGCGATGACAAGTCATTAAAAAATAATCTCCCCCTGCCACTAATTGTGAGAATTCTGTGAGCATGCTTCTACCAGGACACTTCTGCAGACACCACTGCAAAGCTGAGCGTGCACAGACACGGGCAAGATCATCCCCACCCTTCGTCCCTCTCTAGTCCCAGCATAAATTCCCTAGACTTTTCTCCATTTAGGAGCCTAGGATGACTAGTTGCCTAAATGTGTGGGAACTCATAAGCATATCAAAGGGGTGGGGGAGGCAGGGGAGGAATCCTAAAACCCATGCCAAAGCTCCAGTGTCCCTCACAGAGCCAGGACTTCAGCCTTCAAAGCCTGATCTGGGGTAGGGTAACACTTCATAAACCCCCATAGAAGCTGCCCCTTCCCTGCTCTGCTCTGCTCCAGGTGTGGATGGAGATGAGGAGACACAAAGAGGACTCAGAAGTTGAGCACATCTGCCCACACCTGGATCAGCAGTGCTCAGATGGAGGGCTGCGTGGCAGGATTCAGTCTCGCAGCACCTGGGGCTCAGCCTCTTGTCTTTGTCACCGTCTCTCTCTGCGGTAGCAATAATAGCTTTATTTTTAACTGTGCCTCTCCCCAGAGAGAGCTTGCACAGCCTATGCACATATCTGGCTTGCGCAAGGATATTCTGGACAGTCATGAATTTTGAGCAGTTACTTTGGATGGAAATTACTGACAGCTCAGACACCAAGAATGTGTCTTTTGGATTCAGATACGTGTTAATTAAAAGGTGCCCTTTCCCTGATTGGTTCAGCTGATTTTTATGGCAATTCACCTTGCTGTCCCAATCTTCAAACACATCCTCTACATCTCTGCATTCAGCATGCAGCGTTTAGTAGGGCATGAAATTTTGGACCCATTTGCATTAGGCAAGGGCCTGAAATTAAAATTCTAGTATCCACAGTTCCCAGTTTTGAGAAAGCTCAGCCCATGCTGGGACTCAGTGTCCTGGTCCCTCTTCAAGAGTTTAGAGTTAGAGAAATTAATGGAAAGATTTCCACTGACCTTAGTAAGAATATTTACACAAGATGCTCGAAGCTTGAAAATATTTACCTCCAAAACAGAGAACACAATTTAGAAGATCAGCTGAGACCACTTTACTGAACCACTCAGTCACTGGCTGGTATTTAAGCAGGACATTAAAAAATCAGTTCTCACTACCATTCTTATTAGCATATTATTTCTTCTGAACACAAACAGCAAAACAGATCATTATCTCATTAAATCTGCTGATGCAACATCACTTAATCAATCTCCCCACTTCTACAATTTGCTAGTCTAACGATCTAGGCAGGAAAACAAGGAAGGAAGGAAGGAGAGAGAAAGAGAAAAGACATAAACAAATAAGGAAGGGAAACACTGCATTTCATTGTGGAAAATATCTTGCTTCATATTATGTAGCCTTCAAAACACAGGAATTAACTCAAGATACACAGCTACACCTGCACATAAAAGCCCAGGCAATAAGAACAGTCAATAGGTATGTAAGGTTTATGAAGCATATCATGTCCTAATTCATGTGAGAATGGTTTGCAGTACTAATGGGATTTTGTTACATAAACTGTGCTGATAAGGCATTGGAGCTTTAAACAGTTAGCAGGAGTATTTTTATGGCTGGCATGTTTTCCAGACAAAATATGGTGAACCTCTACCTCCACTGCAGCCCCACAAGCTGCAGCTTTCCTGGGGTGTCCCACATCCCTTACAGGGCCACAGATCTCTCACAGGGCAAATAATCGACAATCAGTGACAAGTAAGGAGGGGAATTAACCTGCCCCAGGAGAAATGCTGCAGTACCAGCTTCAGGAGCACCTCTGAGTCCCTGTGTGCCAACTACTACACTTGAGAAAACATGGTTTGTGTGCAAGTTTTCTGGGCAAGCTCATCAGGCAGTTCTACCCTGCACAGGAACAAGCCACAGCTCCCCTTGTCTGCGTGCAGGGGTTTTCCTGGGACAGCTGAAAGGCGCATTTACAGACCTGCTCTGCACTTCAACGCTAATGAGCTTTTCCACTGGTGTCCACAAATTCTCCTGCTCACATGTTTAGCAGTCCTTTGGCATGAATTGCCAGATAAATCCTTTATTGTCTTCCTGGTAGCTTGCCCAATTCCCACCAGGAAGATTTTTAAGACCCAAATCCTGCCTTACTGCTGGCTCCTGCCTCTCCCACCCGATAAATTCAATCTACCACTTGATAGAATTAGGCAGTCAGTGGCCCTCAGCCCTCCTTTAAATAGAAAAGAGATGTGGCTGGGAATCTACAGACCATCCACAGGCAGTAAGAAGGGTTGGGAGGTGCCATTGCATCCTTGCACCCATAATCCCTTTCTAAAAGTCCCATTGTGGGACGACCCTGAAGATTAAAACCCCTTCTGTGATTGATTTCAGGGGAAGGATGTTCACATTGACCCACTGATGACCCCAAAGGGAAGAGCTCTGAACATCCACTGAGTGCAATGGGGTTGCTGGTATTCAAAAGCTGGGTTTAAACTACTAGTTTAGGTGACATTTCAGCTCTGTAATTTTAAGGCAAAACCTGACTGAGCTTGTTTGTAGTGCCAGGACTCCTAATTATACCTAAAATAAAATTCAAAAAAGAAGCTGTTGCCAAACAGCATTTGATGATTCGAGTGAAGAAGGCAGTAATTAATCCTGCAGGGACAACAGAGGACTAATTAGAAGCAGAGCAGAAATTTTGTTTTCCTTTAGAAAAAAAATGCCTTTTTCCATGAGAGCTCAGATAAGACACCCAATTTACAAACTGAACTGTGACCTCCAACTAATGGTCCTGGCAGCAGCCTTGGATGCAAGTGAATTCCCAATGACCAGTCAGAAAATGCTTTTTGTTTTTTCTTTTTCTAGGAAAACGAAGTGGTGACAGATAAAAGAGGTGGAACATCTCAGGAAATTCAACTGAAAACAAGTCCAAGACAGGAAAAGTGCCCACATGTCTTGGCATAGGACACATGGAGATGCTGAGCAGAGCCCCAGGTGCGGCTGAGGAAATACAGAGACCTTTCACTGTCACTACATGGCACTGGTTCAAATTGCTGCTGGGGGTGAGGTTCACCCAAAGTGTAGCTGGAGCAGGAAACCAGAGGGAATGCTCACACACATGGCAGAAGCTGGTGTCTCATTTGAGTTCCCCTTCTCAAACTGGCTCATTAAAACCCACAAACACCCCAGGCCCTGCCACTCTATGGAACACTGTGCTGCTCAGGAGTGTACAGAAGGACTACAAATAAAAATAAAACAAAATAAAACAAAATCGAAGGTTTGTTTAATAAAATAATGCTCTGAGAATGGCAGAAGGCTTGCCCTGTTATTCCTGTTTAATTTGGAGACTTGTTGCCAAGCCACAGACTGCAAAGGATTTTGTGAGTAGCCCTGTGAGCCATCATAGAGATCAAGGAGGTTACAGAGTCTGGAAAAACATCCAACCATCTGACAGGGTCAGGTGTAAACCTTTGAATGGGGCTAGACAAGCAGGGAATAAGCCTGGGAACGGGGCTTGGGCAGACCATAGGAATGTGCACAGGACTCATGGATGTGCCCAGACCCCTCAGACAAGCCCAGGCCTTTTCATCAATTGTGTCCCCAGTGACTGTGAGAGTAGCAGGCTGAATCCAGAGGGATGAGAATCCAAAGCAATGAGAATCCAGAGGGATGAGAATCACCTTCAGATCCAGCCACTAATGAGAAACCTACACATTTCCTGCAGCCTTGGATGTGCACGTCTGCCAGGGCAGCACTGAAAACCAGCTCAGATGCTATTGGTATTTTGATGGCATTTTCAGACACTGCAACCACCTTTCAGTGGACTGGGGAGGAGGCTGGAAGAGGGTGTGGGTGTTGTTGATGTATCCATATCAGCCCACTGCTTCCAGAAACTGCATAGTCACCGAGACATTATTCTCAGTGTTTGGCACCAAGTGTGGATTTTAGCTGATGCCTGACGAAAGGCTTAATTTATTTATATGCCATGGTTTTAGAATATGCCAGATTTCTCTGCTGTCTGTTTGATGAGTATTGGCTCCCACAGCTATTATCTTGAAAATTGGCTACATGTTCCTCAGCATGGTATTTAAACTGAAAACCAGAAAAAAATAGGACATAACTAAGACCCTTCAAATTTTACCTCCTGTTTGTGCTATTAAAATCCACAGAATCACCATATGATAAAACAACGTAACTTGGGACTTTTTGGAAATCACTTGGTCCAACCCCCTCTGTTCATAGCAGGGCCAGCTGCAAATACAGAGTCCATACACCGATGATACATAATCTAGATATTATACGCCCCTTCCCAACAGGTTTTTGGGACACTGGAAGAGCTTTGGCTCTCCTGAAGCTCACATTTTCCCCTAGCAGCATATATCTGAGTATCCTCCAATGGCCTTTCCCTGTCCCACAGCTGGCACCCCAGAAAAGTCTGCCAGCCTCATCCTTACACCTGAAGGAAGAGGAGCCTGCCAACTTCCAAATAAATAAATTATGATGACACAAACAGCCACCATGCAGAGAGAAGTCAGTATTGACCCAGTGGAATGTTGTCCCCCTTTCTGGACACCATTCTTTACAACCTCCTCCTCTGCAAGTACAGAGCCAGGGCTCTGCTGTGGCCAGGGCCACCACCTCTGTCTGCCTTGGAAGCTCTTCACTACAACATTTCCCTTCGCAGGATCTCCAAGCCTTGGCTTCCGTCCACTGCATGACACAGCTCAGTGGTAAAACTCCTATCATCCTAAACACTCCAGGGCAGCCAAAGATCCCAAACACATGGCAGTCTTACACTGTCCAAAAATTGTCTGGTGGTGCCCCTCTGTGCCTTGGCATTGCACCTCACGATGAAGAGCACCTCAGCTGTTACACACCCGTGAAAATGAGGGTTCATGGACCATCCTGTCGTGGCATTGGGGTAAGAAGTGAAAAATCTGATCACCACAAGCCAAGAACTGAGCATCTGAGTGTATTTATGGAGATCTCACTAACAATTTAGGATGTGAACACTTTGTTTCTGGTTGCATGCTGAGACATTTCAGAGTTCCCCCTACTGTTAGGCACAACCATGGGACGGTGCTTCTGTGCTGGCAGGATGGTAAGCAAACCCTTTTAGAGATGCCTTTCTAAACAAACAACATCAGGCTGGGAGCTTGAATCATGGGTTGGATTAACTTCATTTACCTTCAAGCAGTCTACAAATCAAGTGTCTAATCTGAAATTATTACTCTGCAGTACATGATGAGAGACTGAGATGATGATGGCACCTCCGGAGCAGGATTTATCAGACCTGTCTGAAATGAGCCAGATCTGATTCCCCATTCCAAATGGGTGGGTACACATCCATATGGTGTGTCCATACATCCTCTGCAGACAAGCAGAAATATACTGTGCTACTGCTCAGTCTGAGCTGAATCTGTTCTGAACCACACCACACACGGTTCTGTCACTGGAGTGGGGAGGGCTGAGCCCAACCAAGCACAAAATCCTTTTTAAAGGGCTTTTAATTAAGGCTAATCACTGCATTCATGGCAGACAGCCAGACACAGAGCTGGTGCACACCAGCAGTCTCAGACTGTGGGCCAAGCAAGCTTGCATCTCCAAGAAAAAAATAATGAAGAAAAGCACTTATCTGCTTTATAGAAAACGGATAAAAAGGTTTGTGAGAATATTGCCCCAGATTCCTGGTTCCACGTGCCACGCATCATGAGGCTGATTAGCATAATATAAGAAATAAATACAATTTATTCAGCATGGCCTGGTCAAGCCTCTCTCGAATGCTTCTGCCATTTGAGAATTCAAAATCAATATGTGCCTTCTTGTCCCACTGTGCACTACAAGGTCAATTTTCTGCCTGACTAAGTGCACCCTTAGTAAGGATGATTTTAGTTTGTTTGTCATTTGTTAGATATCACAGCATTGACAATATTCTTCATGTCAGTAAGAACATTCACTGCTCTTCTGCCAGAAAAAATGTGGACTATTTTGTCAATTTTAGCTCCATTCAGCACTTTGCTTTAAGAATGTATTTCATCTGGAAATGCACCACAGCATATTAAACCCAATAAAACACGAAGAGATTGTGTTATCCATTTGTACCAAAAAAATTAAAGGATAGTTATAAAAAATGTTCACAGATGTGGAAATCTAGATGGATCAAACATTTCCTCCGACAGCCTATTAAGAGCAACATTAACAAAATCCATTCAACCCTCCTCTGTAGGAAAATGGTATTTGAACACTTTTTTTTTTTTTTTTTAAATAAAACAGGTATCACTTGAATGCCACCTCATTTAGGGAAAAAAATATTTATTTTAAGAAACAATCTGTTCAATTCTGACATCCGAAAAGGTAGGCTTGGGTTTTCTAAATGCTCAAAATCCAAGTAAAAAAGTGTCAATTTCTCACAATATATCTTTATATGTATATATATATTGTTATATATATATATGTCCTCACTCTCAAATTCCATGCTAAACCTTTGGCTTTTTTTTTGTTTTCCCTTCCATTTCAGACATCTTTTCCCCCAAAAAGCCTCTAAGCTATTTCACGAGCACAACATCTGTTTCCTGACCCATGCAAACAATGACGTCTGTGGAACGGTCTCAGTTACTTCCAGAGTGACTGCTCTCAGCTTTGCAAAGAGTACGACATAATTTCTGCAGCTGCCAGTCCTCTGAAACTCTCTTGGGATTCAAAACACACGTTAAAGTCCAGTAAGATTGTCAGATTCAACCTTCAGGTCACACCTGTGCAACAGGGTTATTCTCCATGTGGTGGTAAATGAAGGCTGAACTTGAGTCTAGCAATGAGCCCAAACTTTGGTGCCAGCAGCATCGAGCCCCTGTAGCTGTGCTACTTCTGCAGAACAGGGGAAAGAAAAATTGACAAAGCTCAAGTTTGTCACTTCCAGAATCAGCTCTGCTCTAACCCTCATGCCCTGGCAAAGACAGAGAAAAAAAGGACTTAAAAATACAAATTCAGAAGAACTGAATCCTCACTACAACAACTTTTTTTTTTCACTAATTATCCTGAAGTGCTGTTCTATCTCTTATATGCAACATTACACAAAAAAAAAAGCTATTAAAAGTACTCTAGTTCATCTGCTTTGGAAAGTGTTTACTCTTCTGTACACGTTTTATTTCTATTCCAAAGTCCATAAAGATAAAAACCACTTGTGTGCAGGTAAAACACTTTGGACACACAAAGCACAGGGGAGGTGCTGAGGATGCTGTTCCCAGCATCTGGCAGGAACATCTGTACAGGTTTCGAGCTCTTACAGGAAAGGAAAGGAAAGCATGCAGCCGAGAGCTCCCTCCGTGTGGTGCGTCGCTGCTTGAGCACTGGCTTGGGTGGAAGTGACACCTTGGTGTCCTTATTGCACTTAATGACTAAAGGTGGTTGCTTTCAGTCCAGCCTGAACTACAGGACAGCGACTCATGCTTTTAACAGAGAAGGAATGCCTCAGTCACTCATCACATCGTGCACAACGCGAGGGGACGGGAGAGACGAACTGCTGACAACTCCAGGAAACAACATGTAATGCTCTCAACATGGATTTTGGAGGCAAAGTCCTTCTGAATTGCACCAGCCAGAGTCAACCCCACAAACTGGGCCTCCCCCAGCACGCAGAGCCTGGGACAGCCCATCCACAGGCTGCACTGACTGTGCCTGCAGGACACCCATCACGCCACACCACTGCTTTCTGCAAGGTAGAAGCTCATTCCACTGAACTTGCAATGGACAGTGTTGGAATGTCAGAGCCAAAGCAGCACTAGAAATAGACCTGGAGACACTGTATTTGTTCCATGAACTTGGTATTTTACACTATTTAGCCACTACACATTTGAACCACTCAAGCTGCACTTGAACTGTAATAGACATTCTGGGCCCGCCCAAATGATTTTCAAGGTCAGACTAATCCTGTTAACACATTCTCTCATTGTAAAGTGGCACAAAGTTACACCTGACTTGAAAGATAAACCTAAACTGAGATCCCTTTGCATGCCATGCAGTTCTCCCTAGAATTAGTATCAGTTATAGAGAAAGAAAAGCAGTCTGTCACAAAGGCAGAGGAATGCCATTACAGCTAAAGCCTTCTAACAAAGACAATCACCATTATCCTGCTATCTCTTTTGCAGAATCACTTCATGGCAGGTTCATGCATTCCAGGAATTGTAACAAAGTCTGGCCCTGAGACTGAGCCTGTGTGACTCAGCTATTCACCAGGCAGCCCTGGGCAGTGGCCGTGTGTCTGTCTTAACCAGCAGACCAAGCCAGGCAAGAACATTCAACACTTGAAATCTTGGCACTTCAACTGTACCCACAAGGTCTGTGCAGACTCCAGCAGCCTGAATCAACCCTGTTACTCCCTAATCCCATAACCCCCCCCCCCTCGCATTCTTTCATAGTCCCAGGGCAGGATTTATAACAGGACATGGGAGGTCCTGCTGTTCTGCAGGTGCAGGTTGTTCTTTGCAGTCCAAACCACGGCTGCAGAGTCATGGATTTGCACTTGTGTCAGAATAGCATCTGCAAAACAACAGCTGAAAATGTTGACAGAGGCAACTGCAGCTGGGGAGAACTATAATGAGCAAGTGGTCTGATCACCACACTTTGGGAAGAGCAGTCCCTTACTCTGGCTTTTTATTCTTCCCTCTTTCTTTCTTTATATTTTCTTTTTTTTTTTTTTGGTACCTCTAATTTCCTAAAGAAAGGGGCAGAAATAGGACAGAAAAAACTACCATCACCCAGAAAGCCTCCATGAGTTGACACAACAGAAGCAATGACTTCTTTGGCTTTCTTATAAGCTCTTGGAGATTTTTGGGTTTGGATTTCACAGTCAAAGATATGTTCACCCTAAGATGTAGATTCCTAATTGCCACTACTGCAAATGATGGTTTGTTTGGGTTTTAGGGATTTTGTTTGTTTTTCAGGAAGTGATTTAGTTTAGTCTAGCTTTCTAATGTTAAAAAATGGATCTAATAGTAGTGTGTGGTTAGAATGCTCACTAATTATAACCCTGTATACACCTGATTCATAGCGATGCCTTGTGGTACACACATGTTTTACTCCAGGCACTTTTGAAAACACAGGATCTTGATTCAAGAGGTCATTTAAGCCAGAGGCAGGGGGAATCCTTCTCTGAAGGAGCCACTGTGCTCTGCTGGGCTGGCCTCAAGCTACACCAGGTAACAGCTCTGAAGTTGCAATTGTTTCTGCTATGCATCTTGTGTACCTGGATTCAAACCAGTGCAAATGGAGAGGCAAAACCCCCACCACACTCAGGGGCAGACCCAGGCAGAGTCCAAAAGCTCAGCTCCAAAGAAGAGATCAAGCAGGATCCAGTGCAAAACCTGCCCTGCTGCAGCCCTGCAAAGCCAGCAGCACCTGGAGAGCGATGCTCCAGCCCGGGAGGTGGAGAGGGGTCTGAGCATGGTCCAAGGCTGGAAGATGCCGATGGGAGTCAGGTAAGAGGAGGGTCAGAGCCTCTGACACAGACCTGAGGGACTCAGTACGTGTGGGACTCTGCTGTGTGGGCACTGCACGCCTGCTCTTGAAACGTGCCCCCTCCATGCACTGAAACCTTCCACGAGCCCAAGGCACAAGCAGCACTCCAGGGAGGACTCCATCTCCCCAGCACACCCACCACTCTCCCACCCACACATCACCATCCAAGCACCTCGGACTAAAGAGCGTTTCACCCTGACCAGTTATTTTCTCTCTTTCTAAAGGCAGCTGCAGACTGATAAATGTCCTTGTGAACAAGAGTGGAGGGGATTAACCGCAGCCTTTTAACTTCAGGCTTTCAAACCTGCTCACGTGGCTCCCAAGAAGCTGAACTATCAGTGCTCTCCCTTGCTCAGACCTTGTGCAAAGTCCTTCTGCCAGGGGCAATAGTGGGGACCGTGGGAGAGCAACCTCAACCCTACAAAAATGGGACATGCTAATGAAGATACTGACAGAACCGGACACCACCACTGAGTGCTGCAAAGAGAATTTACATTATGTTACTCTAACAGTTCAGTAAAAATGGCATCAGTAAAAGGAGGCTTTCAAGAAAGAAGTTACCCCCAAACACTCAGGGAGTGCAACTGAGAGTTTCTGTTAGTTTCATTTTGTTACATAAATCACCATTCTTATTCTTATTCTTATTATTATTTCTTACTTACGGTGTTAAAAGAGCAGGAGGATACTTGAAACAAAAGGCTGTGCATGCACAATACCCACACAAATAAATTCCAGTGATCCACCCTAGCACCAGGCACGGTGCCCTTCCCTGCCCACTGAGCTGAGCCCTCCCTTTAGGAGGAGTAGGGGAATTCATCACCAAATATACAGTATATTGTCATGGAATGATACCAGGAAACAATACTAACAGGAGTCGGAACGTGTCCTTCACGTCACATTAATCTACTGTTCAACTCGGCAGAAAAGACAGTGAGGAAATAAAAGCTCAATTCACCCAGCCTGAGATCAAAACTGTCATGGCAATATTGGCAGGTTAGACCCTGATTCTTTAAATAGTACATTGCCTTTGTTAAACAAAAGTCATTCTTTTATTACATAATAGAGATTATAAATAAATGTAAAGTGTGCATGCAGTCAACTGCATATTATACAAGCTATATCTATGTTAATAATTGCTTTCTTTGGCAGGCCAGAATCCAGCTGGACATGCAATATTTACATATCAAAATCCTTGGTGTGTTCAAGTCATATTGGATGCAAGTGAAAATATATATGTATATATATTTACCGTATACACACACATATATATATATGTATAAAGGTATATATACACCTCTGCATATATACTGTATACATATATACACATAGGTATATGCTAAAAGTGGATTTCATCTTTTTCAGATTCAGGTGATGCAGGCCTTGAAACACTAAAAATATCCTGACAGGATATCTGGGGTGGGGACTGGGGTGATAACTGAGACTTGGGGGAAGAGAGCTGGGATACGTTCTTTTCAGACAATATTTTTAAAATTTCTGCCACCTGCTTCTCAAGGGCAGCCATCCTACTGCTTAGCAGCTGGATATCTTCTTTGAGTTCATGCTTGACTTCCTGCAGCGTGGTTTGTAAGGCCTGCTCAGGAATGGGGTAGAAAGGACACCTAGCATCCGCCTGGATGGGGCTGTGCTCCAGGGGGCTGCGAGTCTCACCAGCTTTATCCAAGCGAAGGTCACTTTTTGTTATTCCACTGTCACAAGAGTCTGTTTTCCTCAGTGGGTTTTTATTTACGCCGTTCTCCGAGTCGTTGGACTTGGGGTCGTCGGACAGCAACCCCATGGACTCGGCCTTTGTGACGTTGTTCCAGTCCTCCTTCTTCTCCTCGTGGGTCCCCATGGTGTTCTTCAGCCGAAGCCACCCTTTCCCGTTCCCGTTTTTCATCCGCATGGGGCTGTTCACCTTGAGACACTTCTGGTCTCCATTCCCGTTCGGCTTGAGCTCCATCGCGTCGCGGTTGTTCTGCTTCACGGCCTCGCTGGTTTTCATGTACGCCAGGGTGGTCTGGATGGGGGTGATCTGGGACACGGTGACCACGCTGGTGCCCGTGATGGAGGCCCCATTCTGCACGCTCCTGCTTTCCACCTGCAGCTGGTTCCGCTCCGGGTCGATGTGGGTCGAGCCTTGATTGCGCATCTCCTTTTGCTGCTTGAACTTCTGGAAGAGTTTCCGCACGGGGTGGTCCACAGGGATGCTCAGAGTCACCTCGTTCTTCTGGCGCAGGCGCTCCTCTTCCTCCTTCTTGACATCGCTGATCTTCCGGAAGATGATCTGTGGGGGACAGATCCACAAGAGAGTCAGGAGCCAAAGGACATCACACACAAATATTAAGTTGAGATGGGTAAACAGTCTTGAGAACAGCCATTTTCCTCTTAATTCTTAATTCTGATCTTCCTTTCCATCTTAATCTTTTGTAGTGAATTCAAACAGAGCTGATCAAGACACAGTAACTTCAAGATTAGCCACTACAGATAAGGCACATCCATATACACACACAAACACACTTTCCTAAAAGCTTACATTAGAAGTGGGTTTCACCTTTTTTCTTGATGCAGAAGATACTACTACGTGAAGAACTAAAAATATCCTGACACCAACAGAAGGAAGGAAACTGAACAAAGAAAAGAAAGCAATCAACAAAGAACCCAAATACTGGGATGCCATCCTACCCATTACTCACACTCATACCTGCTCCGTCACTATCTTTAGCATAGATCAAAAGGAAACAGTAATTCAGCGGGGACTACACAGCTGTAAGATTAATTCAATGTACACATCCTTCCAAAATCCCAATGTGCTCAATACTTTTTAGTTTTGCTGTTAGGGTTAGGGTTTTGTAGGAGCAGCTGGAAGGTGCGATTAGGTTCCCCATGGGCCACATGTGTGGCTTCATACACTTTGCAAGTGTTTACTGCAGAGCTGGTATGTCTAATATGGGTGGGTGAACTGGGAGCACCACAGAGCAGCAGCATACCGGGGCTGTGTGGTTATAAAACCCAGCAATATCCACCATCTCATGCCATGCCATTTAATGCTGAATTATTTCACCCTGCAGCATGTCTCAGGCTGCTACAGAAAAAGGAATTTGAGCTTCAGGCTGGGGGAGGATCCAGAGAGCAAAACCTTTTTGTTGATTTTCTGCATGTTACTCATACAATTTTTTATTTTTTTTTTTAGGTTCATCCAGTTTTCTTGAATGTGGGACTGAGGCAGGATAGGGAAACTGGTTCTCTGTTTGACAACACTGAAAAGCAGCCTTATGATTAAATACAAATATGGACTGCGAAGGGATAGTGTGGTAGGAAAAGGAAAACAAAGCCCTTGAAATACACTAATAAAACCCTGCGTCAGTCAGATGTAGGTTTTGAAATATCAACTTGAGTATCCATATTTTAGTATCTATTTACTTTCAAGTCTCACATCTTCAGAAGTCATCAGAGAAGTGCCACGATGGCTACAGATCCTTCACTGCATGAATTTGGGATGAGCCGGACTTCAAAGCTTCCTTAGAGAGCTTTCAAATGCAGCAGATACGTCCTTGCCTGCTGCTGATAGATGCAGCTGCTTATAATAATTTGGTTAACTTGCTTATTAGAAGCCCAGTTAAAAAAATATAAACAAAACCAGGAGACAACCAAGGAAGTTACTTTCACCTGACTCCTCTGCCCTAGATGCAGTGACACATTCCCTCATTTGGAGGCTCCTTTCATTAGCAACTCCTGTCATGGAGGTACTCTCTCTCTCTCAGGCCACTGAGGAGAGCAAATAACAGCAAGAGAAGTTGCCCTTGACTCAAAATTGAGTGATTACATTTAATTGAAGCCACACTCTCTAAAGGCAGATTTGGAAGGTGTGTTGTGTGTGATGTTTTGTTTGTGCCTCTGTTTCCCCGGAGGGCAGCGCAGCACCTCTGGCAGAAGATGCAACAGTGAAAGCAACCAGCTGCAAGGATGTGTCCCCAGGGTGTGTCTCAGGGGACATGGCTGGTTCCTCTGCTGGTGTCCCTGTTTGGCTGTGCTGCTCTGCCTTGTGCTGAGTCCCTGAAAACATCTGCAGGGGGGAAAATATCCTCTACCCAATGCCTTAAAAGGCTGCGCAATGACAGGACAAAGGGGAATGGCTTTAAAATGAGAGTAAGTCTAGACTGGATGATAGAAAGAAATGGATTACTGTGAGGGTGTGGAGCCCCTGGCACAGGCTGCCCAGAGAAACCGTGGATGCCCCATCCCTGGCAGTGTTCCAGGCCAGGTTGGATGGGGCTGTGAGCATCCTGTTCTAGTGGAAGGTGGCCCTGCCCATGGCAGGGGGGTGGAACTGGATAATCTTTAAGGTCCCTTCCAACTCAAACCATTCTATGTTTCCATGATTCCCCTGCTTTCTGGCCACGAATCTGTTTCACAGCTTGAGCACCCTGCTCTCCTGCAGCCAGCCTGTGCCTGGCAGCTGCTGTCCAGAGGCAGTGGGGGATGCTGGAAGGGAGGCAGCTGCCAGCAGTCTGGCACGGGCCGGGGGCGCTTCCCTGGCCAGGGCAGCACTGGATGCGCCACTGGGAAAGGCAGGAGGTACCTCTGACAACTTCTGTCCTGCTGCATGTTTATAAAGACCAAAATGACAACAACAAAGACCATAGCAGCAGTTTTTGATTCCTCTCCAAAAGCTTGCACTTCACTGAAAACTACTTTCATCTCCTTTTTCCCCCCAGTCCAATCTTGGGTCTTTTGTCCCTTTACTAGACTCAGTTCAAACCTTCTCCAGACAGAGGTTATCTCCCTGCACAGAATATAATTACCAGCAACTGCTGCTGATGGATTTGGCAGAAGAAAAGCCAAAACCTCTCTAATGTGACACCACTGTACCTCATCCTCCTGAAGTGGGTCCTTATGAAAGCCAGGAAACGACTGGAGCTTTTTGCCCCAGAACCACTTACTCAGATGTCACTCAGATGGGTTGAGCCCCGTGGCAGGGGGGTCTGAGCCTGAGCACTGCTGTGACTCAGAGCAGAGCAAACACTTAGGGGAAAGCTGAAAGGCATGGGGAGCCAAGGTGGCAAACGCCATCAGATACACAGTGCAAATCTGGTCTGGCTGTGTGAGAGCAGGACACGCTAACCACTCACAGCCATGAGCTTTACCCCCACTTTATGCCCATGCAGTGGAGAAGACACACACCCAAAGCCCTGCTGTCACCTCGTTCAGCTTCTTGCAGGACACATGCTGACAGAGCTCTTCAATGAATTATTTCCCTCTTCTCCTCCTGGGACAGAAAGTGCTACAGCCTGGAATGGTTATGGGCAGCTCCTCTGAAGAAGCAGGTCTGCCAAACATTGAATTAGTGCAGAAAATGCCCAGGGACTTGGAAATCCAGTTTGAGGGTTAGCTGAGAGTCAAGAATTCAGGACTGATTTACCTCAATGGAGCCCTATTTCCAGTGGAGCAGAGGTGGGCTGATGCACAGCCCAGGCCTACCCTCTCCTTGGCTTTCTGTGTGTCCATAGCTGTTTGCTACTTTCTTTTTCACTCTGAAATGCATAACCAAGCAGATCCTCATGGCCCAACTGACCCTGTGGGATGATGTCACTTTGGATGGAGACTGAGGTCTCGATCCTCACTATCCCACTAAACTACTCAGCTTTCGGGAGGAAATAATTTCACCCCATGGAGAACTTTCCCCTCTTCTTTCTCCTCGACCAAGGAAAATGTATCCCTAGCACAGCAAGGATCCAGTTTTGGTCAGGAGTACTTGAGATCAGTAGAATATGTGCAAGAAAAAGAAAAGAAAGATCTTATACAGAAAAAGAACTGAGGAAAAAAACTGAGATGTGAATTCTAGCACCAACAGAGCAATAGTTATTTTTCATTACAAATTTTTTCCATATTAGGAGATTTGTCATGAGCTTGGATTTAATCCATTACCACAGTGGTTTAAACTAAGCCAGAATAGTTAAAATGTGTTTACACTTACAAATGTTTACACGGAGACTTAATTCTTTTAATGTCCAATAACTGTTACCAGCTATTTTTCTTTATAAATAAGAACAGAAAAACACCTCATGCAATCTGACATTTCTCCGCAAATTGGGAGAGCATTATTTTGAAATCTTAAACTGGATGAGCTATTTCATTTGTCCCTGACCCTTTTCAGAGAAGTTACACGTAGGCCTGCCCAAATGTATGTCCCAGGAACAGACACAAGTTTCAAAAGAGTTAATCAGAAGGAGCTGAATTAAGTGCGTATACAGTTTATCTCAAGGAATAAAGAGCCACACTCCTGTCTCACACCAAGCTCCAAATTCATTAATGTGACAGACATTAAGTGTAGAACTTCATTTCCTTTATGGATCAGATTGTGAAAGAATGTTCCATGTGGCACAAATTTTGTCCCATGGGAACAGGTTCCTGTTTTTCTTTTAGTATATTTATTTGGGGAAGAAGGGACAACAGAGGTGACTTAATAACTGAGCTGGCAAAGATGAAGCAGAAGTTAACTGATAGCCAGCCATAGGGACTGAAATACTCAAATTATTTATGAGGCAGGCACAGAGGAGATGACAGCAACTTGAGATTCTCCATCTGATCTCAACCTCAGCCTCCTTTCCCTCCTGTTCTCACCAAGACGTAACTCATGTGAGTGTGAACTCTGTCCCTTCCAAAGGGGGACCTTACTGAAGTGCTGGCAATGGACATGTCACTGCTGGAGCAGCTCCTGTGAGGTGCCAGCTTGTTTAACCAGCCCCAAAGCCAAGTGCAGATGAGGGCAACAGCAATGAGGAGTCAGGGAACCAGCTCAAGGCTGAGACACACACACTGAATTAATGAGCAAAGCTGTGGCCTTTTCAGGTGCTTTGAAATGCATCCCTTGTCTGCTGTCTTTTTTTGTACCAGTGCTGTGAAAATCATCCGTCCATGACCTTGCTCCACACAGGAGATCCACACAAAGATCCCTTAATAAGTAACTCCAAGGCAGGTACGTGAAGGGATTAAAGAACTGGTAAAAGTCTTGAAGAATTACAGTAAGTTCATAGAAAGTGGCAGGTGTTTGACCAGAGATCATCCTGTCCTGTGCCTGAACATCCCATGCTGTTGTTAGTGGCGTTCAATGCGTGCCTGCTCCCCTCCACAGAAATCCACAGAAAAGGACAGTGATGTATCCAAAGGGCACACAGTTGTCATGGTGATGGATGCAGCATCTGAGAGGAAGGGAGAGAGGGACAGAGGGAGAGAGGGAGGGAGGGAGGGAGAGCCATACAAAGCCATCAAAAAGCAAAGATTTTCAGTCCTGGGAGAACTGATTTGACTCAGCTCATTGGACATTTCTGCAGCAGAAACACAACACTTCAGTCCCCACAGCTACAGCCACTCAGTAACCCACAGGTCACTCTCATTAAAGCCTGGACCAGGCTGATGTTAGTGCTGGTCACCTCTCAAAAGTTTCTTCCAGGGATAACTATCTTGTCTGCATCAATGCCCTGTAGAAGCCCCATCTCCCCTTGCATCTGATTGTTCACATCTGATTGTTCAGATCCCTGTATTTTTGTTCCTATTTAACACAGCAACACTTTAGAAGGCATCTGAGATCAGTGAGATAAGAATCATAGAACCACAGAATCGTTAAGGTTGGCATCAAGATCATCAAGTCCGAACCAGGTTAATAAATCTGAAGAAATATAGGGCTCTTTTTAACCTGGACCCATCTCACAGCACACATCCAGAGCTGTACTTGAAAACTCTGCAGATGGAGCAAGTGAGATGAGTGGACAAAGTGAGTTGGAGCTTTCCAAGTAACGGAGGCAGGATCTCAGGGAAATGCACCCTTCCCTGGACCACACTGCAGAGCTGGCAGCTGGTTTGCAGTTGGCTGAGACCCACCCAGCAGCTCCTTCACCAGCTTTCACATCCCACCAGAAGGATTTGGACTGGTCCACCTCCTCCAGGAATGTCTAATTTCCATAAAAAAGGGGAATTAGAGTGTCCTCACGAGGTGTGTTGGTCTTGGCACCCTTTTATACAGGTTTTTCTTTTGGAAATAGGAGAGCTGCCTTTCCTTGCCTTCTTGGCCTGAAACGACATGAGCTTAGCTGAAGCTGGCAAATGGATTTTAAAGTTTTGGGCGGTATAGCCAATATCCAATACTGCAATAATACAGATCTCATTTTCTTCCGAAATAAAGCTACAAGTCTGTACAACAGAAATTTCTGTAAAGACGTCTGAAAAAAAATACTATTAATTTTCACATCTTAGAGCGCACTGTACAAAAGTAATTTACGTTTTTGTCATGCTAATGTGGAAGGAGGATTTGTGTCAGATCCAGGATTTAGACACAGGATACCCCAGTGCAGACAAGTGTGCTATTTCCTGCTCCTGAAAATACATAATACATAAATACATTTCCTGCTCCATAAAATACACCCCATTTCCACAGCACAGACACTCAGAATAGGGCTCACCTACAAAGCCTCTGTCTACATCTGAACTCACCCTCCAGGAGCCCTGCACAGCAGAGGGAGGAAGAAAAAAGCACTTGGAAGGTGTGAGTCATTTCACCTGCAGCTGGATGTTAAAGCAGGTCAGACAAGCTGTACCCTGAGCTGCCTGTTTGTCTCCTGTGCCTGTACAGGGAGCGCCGTGCCTGCCACCCGTGTGCAGACATCCCCCATGGATGGTGGGGATGGAGGATGCAAATTCCCACCTCTGGCAGTCCAAATGTCAGGGTGTGGTGCAGATTGTGTAAAAAGGCTCCTGTAAAGCTTTTCCCTGTGTGTGAGTGTTCTGCACCCTTCGTCTGATGCTATTTTTATTTCCCCCCCAGCACGTTGCGGTATCGCCGGTTCCCGGCTGGGATGAATTCCCCACAGCCTCAGGGCCCAGCCAGTCCTTACAGACAAACATTATTATTTTAAAAGCTGTAGAGGGAGGACAAGCCACGACTGCCAAGGAGACCCTGCCAGAGTGGTGGCTCTCAGAGAGAGCTGGTGGAAAACCAGATGTTTTTGCCTGCACAGAGCAGCCGGATGAATCATTAGCAGGGAAAGGAAAGCCACCACTTCCCCCTTCTTCTCACTACACTTCCCAGGCAAACTTGCAGCAGGGGAACAGAGCTGCCCACAGCCCCTAGGAAACTGGAGACCACCTGAGATGTGTCTGTTCCTGTGCACCCACCCTTCTGCACTGCCAATCCCATCCCACTCCCAGATGTTGTAAGGTGGATCCTGCTTGGATCACTCCCACCACGGGCACTGAGCACTGCCAAACCCAGCAAACCCTTCCCAGGCCATTGCTCTGATGGGCTCAGGTGGGTCTAGGACTGGTCCCCTCTAGGAGCCTTTAGTTGTCAGAACAAGGCATATCTGGGATCCTCTTTTCTGATATTCTGAAAACCAGGCCAGTCAAGCCCAATTCCTAATGTATAACCCTTGAAAAGGCTTGCTCCAAAACCAAAGTGTTTTTAAAATCCAGGCAGGTCCCAGAGAACATGACTCACTATTAATACTTGATGCTAAAATGCTTTCAAGTCTTATTTTTCAGATTTTTTTTTTAAAACCTCCCAAGACATTACTAATTTCTGATGCTAAAATGCTTTAAAATCTTATTTTTTTCAGATATTACCTTTAAAAAAAAAACCCCAAGACATTCATGATGATAAAAAATCTTCCTTTTGGTTTACATGAATTAAAATGCAAATTAAAAAAGTTAAACTATGAAAGACTGGACAGAAATGGATGAATAGGAAATGACCCCACACAAGCCTTTAGGCTGCTTCTCCTAATTTACTCCTGCAAATCTACATAAACTCTTAGCTCACTCTATTAATCTGCACTCCATGGATGCAGAGTAGATGGTTTGAAATGATGGCTTTATTGTTCTTCTGCTCCGTACACTCCTCAGATAGCTTCACTTTGATGTGAAATTCAGCCCCAAAAACAAACTGCTCTAACAACTCTTTTAATTGCTCTCCAGTAAATTCCCCTTAATCCTCCTGTCCCAGGAACTGTTTGTGTTAAACCACTGCTCCATCTGTGCGTGAGAAAGGAATCGCTGTCCTTGGCTGAGCAGTGAAAATGACTGACTGCTGAGCAATTAGCTAATCTCCAGGATAGAGATGTTTCACTAAACAGTCTTTCATGCTGGATTTTGGAGGAAAAGAAGATTTCTGTAGGTTAGTCTTGAAAGAAACAGTAAATAATAGCCTTTCTGCAAATTTCCATTGATCCTGACTTCACAGACACGGTAGCATGCTACAGCAAAAGCTTCCTACCAAGCACATTTTAATTTTGCTTTGGAGAAACTGTATTCACACACATTCTTCCTAAGCAACTACAGAATTGACCTGTAAAAGACGTGAAGATTTCCAATCCAAGTAACAAAGTGATGTCACTTCAACTAAATGAAAATTATTTCCATGATGTTGAAAAGCCCTTTTAAGGGATATTTGATGGCATTTTATGCGCAAGGAAGAGGTTCATTAATAAAGATCTTTGTCCCCTAAGCTGCTCATCTAAAGAAAAATCAGGACATGTAATGAGGGAGAGACCCTTCAGAAGAGCACAACAACAGCCAATAACTGATTTCCAAAGTCCAGAAATTCCATCATCTCTTTACTGCTTGCCCTGTGGTTTAGAAATTGATTACTGTAGGACAAATTTTAATCTGGTTCCATTTCGTGTTCACAATCAATTCTCACAGCACCTGAGTACTCTTGCAGAGAGACATCTGTGCATGCTGGCAGCCAATTAGGCTGATCTGCATTTGTGAAAAAGCATGAATATTAAGAAGAAAGTGGCTGAGAGTTTGACCCATCTACTTCATATTTGGTATGGTTCTGAGGTCATCCTGATTTTATTTAAAACATGTCTGGATGGAAGAAGGAAGAGAAGAGAGGCAGGCAGAGATCCAAGTCTCATTTGTCTCATCCCCGGAGCATCGTGGCCAAACACACAGAGCACCAGGCTGGGATTCACAGGGACGGATTATCCTGCTGGCCTGACCTTCAGCCAAGTGGGAAGCCCTGTACAGATCACTCTGCCTCTTCATGTCTCCATCTCCCCCAGTGTAAGAGAGGATAATAACACTGCCCTCGTTTCCCCAATTAACTGGAAATCCCTCTATCACTGCTAACTATTTACAGGCGAGACACTAAAATCCATGGCTGACAGCAGAGAGAGGTCACTGTGCTGGCCTGTTGCCAAAACTGAGGCACTTCATTAAAAAAGCAGTCATCAAAAAAATACACATAGGTGTTCCCAGGGTTTCAGCTCAAGATCAAGGGCCCAAGGCACTGCTGCCCTAGGATGTTTAGGGCAGTGCATGATGGATGTATAGTGCTACATGAAGTCCTGTCCTCATCCCCTGAGACATCAATCCCCCGACTGCTTAAAGGCACTAACACCTACTGACACCTACTCTGCAAGGAAGGATCAGTCAGATCACTCAGCTAAAGTGATGGACACTGGTTCTTTAAACGGTGTGACTACATGTTCAGCGAAGTGTGGGCTGAGCTAAGGAGTCAGATTTCCAAAAGAAACGCCAAAACCTTTTCCTCCCTTGGCACAATTATACAGATTTACACCAGCCCCAAGAGTGTTATCTGAGAGCAGCTCAGTTCCCTGAATGTGGAGCTCTTCTGCTCTTTCAGCCACCCAGGCCTGAGCAACTCCTGCCCAGAGATGCCTCCATCCTTTTGTATCCTGGGGAAAAACAACTCATGGATTTCCTGTGGATGCAGGTTCAGCTGTTGTCTCTGATGTCTGTTGGCCTCTGCTTGTCTGCTTGGAAAAGGATGCTGAAGAAGGGCACTGGGCACCTTTGGAAGTGGGGAACTTTGCCACCTCTTTTAAATGAGACTCTGAAATTGGAACCAATCACTTATTTTTGCTGCTTTTTCCCTCACTGTTTTCAGTTTTCTCTGCTGTAACCAAACAGCAGATGCTTTGGCATGTTGCAGAACAGCCAGATTCAGAATGATTTCTCCAATACCATCCAAGCCAGCAAAATGCACCTTCCATGTACAAAATTATTTCAATGGATAAACCAGAAAAGCTATTTATTTATGAATTTATGGTGGTTTTTCAACCATAGGCCTCGTTTAGGGTCAGTCTGTTCCAGAGTGAAGTACTGATCTGTGTGGTCTCAGAAGGACTGTGACCATGGTCCAAACACACACAGTCCTTCTTGGGCTCCTGTCACAACTCGGAGCAAAGAAGCCCAGCTTTAGCATCCTAATTCCTTTTCAGAACCCCAAATCCTACACTGAACTCAATAAAAAGACTAAATTGGACCGTGGAGCTGAAATAATACATTGAATCAGAGTCTAATTTGTTTTCTGTATATAACACAGAGTTGGTTAAACATGGGGAAATTGAGCAGAGAACAATTTGGGTATAACTGCTGCAGTGTAACTATCACTGAGCAGTGTCTCGTGGGGACCACTGTTCCCTCTCACTCTGGGATTTAAACTCACGCCTTCCTTCACTCCCTGACAACTCTCCCATGTAAAAAAGTCTAACCTGGACTGGTCATTTGGTGGGTGAGCCAACTACTTGCAGATGTGCTCTTGATGGAGAGTATGACATATTCATCTCTCCTTCCCCTTTCTCCTTTCTTCCTTGCATGCAATTACTAGAGAGCAAAGGACAAGGGAGATATTTCTCTTATTTCTTTGTCTGGCATTGAGGCAGAGAGAAGAGCAGATTTCTCTTGCTGGGATTTCTTTTATTCCATTTTGCAGATGTTTCCTTCTCTGTACAGCACGGAAATCCTGCAAAAAAGGAGGCTGAGGTACTTACAGAGGGGGAAAGAGGAGCCCTGCAGATGGCTAAAAATCCAAGCCCACTAGACCCAAGATCTTTCACTGCATGTGGAGGAGAATCCCAGCAAAGACAGCCTCCACCCACCCCAACAAGCCCATCTCGTGACTTTCAGAGAACCCTCTGATGTAAAGAGACAGTGACACGTGGCACCACGTGGTGCACTATGACCACACTGTCACCACCAATCCTGCCAGCACATCACCACCGGGTACCCCAGGGCTCTAGAGCTGAATGGAGCTTCCCACTGCCTCCCAGCCGAGCTGAGGGGTGCTGTGCTCACAGCCAGACAGTGCCCCCTTCCACGGGACAGCTTCCAACTCGATCAGGCAGGCTGGGTCCTTGCAAACTTACATCGACTGGCCGCTGGATCAATACCTGCTATTGGCACTGGCCTAATGAAGTGTCAGTCAGCAGCACTGCCAATTGATCCACACTCATCAGTGCTGCAGACGAGCTACTGTCTCTGCATTTTACCAGAGATGATTAAAAAAAGAAAACAGCCTTCATTTCTCCCAGGATCTCCTAAGGGGGATACGCTCCTGGGCAGGGTTAGGCAGCCACAGTTCAAAGCCTCCAGATGACAGCGGGGTGGTTTGAGCTTGGGGCAGACTGCAGAAATGGGGAAAAAGCTCCAAAAGACTTTGCAAGCTGCTCTTCAGCCTGATTTAACTTGGAGCAGAAAATCAATCATCGATAACAATACACAGCACTAATCCACCACTCCCCTTTCTCTGTATTGGAGGAAGTTGGATTTACGTAGCTGCCACTTGTGCCAGAGGCCAACACCAGGGCACAGAGAGGTCATGCATCGCTTGCCCAGGGTCATGGAGCTGGTTAGTGGATGAGCTGGGGGGGATGGAACCAAGGTTTCCAGCCCAGAGCCCCTACAGTAGGAAAATCCATAGTGAAAAAAGATGAAACATATAAATATATTTATTAGAAGTAAAAGAAAATTATTAATATAATAAGGACCTTTCTTTTCACCACTGTCCTGTCTGGCATGTAGAGTTCTGGATTTGAAATAATTAAAAACGCTCAGCTTTAATTGTAGCTAATTGCTGAAATCAAATCCAGACCAGGACAACTTACTGCTGCTCAGGTTTGTGTTGGGAGAGAGGTGAGGAAGAAAGCAGAACTATTTCTGTTTATTTTGTGACAATTTTCAGAAGGTCGTGCTTTTATTCCAATGAAAAATATCAAAATCTTCATATTTGGCTTCGGACCAGCCCTCCTTGTGACAGACCCAGAGTTCCTGCATATCCCCAGCACAAAGTCACAGAGAACACAGGCACAGAGGACTTGCAGAATTCATGTTTTCTTCTCTGTGTTTTTGCATCTTACTGCTTTTTGCCTGAAGACTAAACAGTATCACTAAATGCCTAAGAGAGTATCTCCATTTACAAAGTAACACATCAGCAAAAGAATTGCAAATTGTTCCCCAAATGTACTACTCTCTCCTGTCTGCTTTAAGTGGAAATTTAAATTAATTGGAATCATTATGGCTTTCTTTTTTAACTTAAATATTACTGTACCAGACTATAAAGTGCCTGAAATTTAATCTGAAGTCTTCAGACCTGAAAAAGCATTTTGCAACTGAAAGATTCTTGATTTTTTTCCAGCTATATCCACTGGTCCAATAAAAAAAACCACCCGTTGCTATCAGCCTTGCTTCTGGCATTGAGAACATTCTACCTGGCTTTCAGAAACCTTGGTTTTATATGGAATGTGCCACCAGCTACTCTGCTCACTTCATCACTTTCAAGGTTTTGTTAATTTATTGAAAAGCTTTTATAGCAGGAGCTTCAATTAAAACAATGCACTTCCACTGCCATGCGATGTAGAACACCACCAGGTTTGCCTGGAAGCGCTAAGTCAGAAATGAAGAAATAATTTTAAAAACCCAAACGGAAGGGACAACGGGCAGCCTCTGTAACTAGAAGAGCTGAGACACCACCTTGTATTACAAAACAGGGAGGTGAAACATGCTGCTCAGTCACTGCCAGATACTCCTCACCTGAATCAGGGCTAATAACAGAGACCAACTTAGTGGAGAGAGTCACCGACTCCAGACTCAAGCTAACTCAAAAACATCCCAGCATTCCTGACTGGAGCAGATTTAGACTGGTGGATAAGCAGTCATTTGTTTCTTTCCCATTTGCTTCTAGATCCCAGTCAAGGACCTGATCTTTTAGGGCTAAAAGTGAGGGCCTGCCTATGTCACACCACAGAGAAGGGCACCAGGACTCCTGCTGCCCCACAGCAGTGTCCCCCTGTAGAAAGGCAGGATCCAAGAGGATGGAGCCAGGCTCTTCTCAATGGTGCCAAGCAGGAGAAAACGGGTAGAAACTAATGCACTGGAACACAAGGAAGAACTTCTTTCCTGTGCAGTGACTGAGCACTGGAACAGGTTGCAAAGAGAGGGTGTGGGGTCCCCTGCCTTGGAAATATTCCAGAACCATCTGGACACAATCCTGTGCCCCGTGCTCTGGGATAGCCTTGCTTGAGCAGGGAGGTGGGGCCAGATGATCCACTGAGGTCTCTTCCAACCTGAACCATTCCAGGATTCTCTATCAGACTGCTTTCAGAACTGCTCTCATCTGTCTCTGCTTTCAAGCCTGAAGCTCCTTCCGCACCGTGGTTCTGCGCCCAGCCAGCCAACCAGGCCAAAATTACCTCAGTTATTCCTTTTCCTACACAGCCTACTGCCATATCAGAGAAGACTGAACCAGTCTGGACCAAGGTCTGGACACTGGTGCCAGTGCTCACTCCCCTTCTACAGGCTTTTTGGATAAAACCCAAGCTCAAATGACCACTGACCATATCTCAGTGCCGCCCTTACCCATGGGATGCCCTGCAAACGAAGCCACAGGGATGCTGCCAGGGAGAATGAGCTGGGGCAATTCAGCAACTCTCATCTCTGCTTCTCAACTCAGAGACACAGCACAAAATCCACTGGCAGGGTGACCTGGCAATTCTTTTAATTTGAAATCAAGACTTGGAAAGGATTAACACCTCTGAAAGACAGGGTCAGCCCACTGCGCAATAGATGTGAAATAACTCAGTTAAACCATTGGGAAATCCAAATTTGACAGGCAAAGAAGACCAAAAGGTTATTTAAACTTTTACTATCTACTTCATTTAACTATAGGAAACTCGGTGAAATAGCCTTAAAAAGTATCTCTGGGATTCTTCAAGTGAAACATCACACCCAGCAAGAGCAAAGCTTTTCCCAGCTGGGAGCTCTGGGTTGGCAGTGTGTGATTAAGGAGTGCTGGCTGTTGGAACATACTGTAATTGCCTTTAATATGATGACAGCCACCGCTTCAGTGGGGAGGAACCACTTGGGGAGAAAAAAAAAGACCCAAGACACAAGCATGCAACCATTAAGGAGTGTGCTGTCAAGAAGAAATATACCATGAAGAGGATGTGCTACTTTCACCTAAAACTTCTCCCTTTAGCCTTAAGTGGCTGGCATAGCTCTGCCACTGAGAGTGCTTTAGCTCAAGAGGCTGAAGGAATTACAGTTTTTTAGAGGCATCTGTAGTTGTCAGCAGAGCAGGGGCCTTCTATTTATGGCATGATCAAATTAAATTAATTTTTAGAGAGCAAAGACCCCATTTCAATGATTTTGCTAATGTTTCCTCGTACTTGAATGTGCACCAGCAAAGAGCTCTTCCTTTCTGGGGCAGAATGTCAAGGGTAATCACCCACAAACAGGAAAGCCAGGAGGAGAGCCATCCACCAGCTAGGGAGCTTTCTACCACAGCATGGAAACACCGCACCAGCCACGTGAAACTTCAGCGTGCTGCTCCCTGAAGCCACCTGAGCAGAGATGGAGTCGCCGATGACAGCACCACGGGGCTGCCTGTGTCACACACACCCCACGAGGATGAAGTGCTCTCCCTGTCCCCAAAGGGACCACCTCAGGTTTTCCCAGCTCAGGAGATGTGGCTGAGGCACTTGGCAAGTGGTGACTCTGCAGAGCCTTGCCTTTATTTCTGAAGGGGATCCGCAGGAGGAAGAGGCAGCACAGCAGAGTTAACTGGTGGGGTTACGGGGCTGGCATGAACAGATGGTGTGGTGAGGAGCCATTTCCTTCCCATTTGCAGGCTGACTGCATTAAATAAATCCCTGGGCTTTCCTGGAAATAAGCTAAGGCTGTGCTGTGAAGGTCTGACCATATCCTAGTTGTGGGTATCATTCTATTGGGTCTCCACACTTAATCTACTCTTGGGGAAAGCTCCTTCCATCTTTCTCTCATGCTTCTTGGTGATCTTCCCTAATGTCTGCACCACAGCCATCGCCTCTTTGCTAGGTGTGGGTCTCTGGAAAGCTCACCAGCACTGTTCTTTGTTCCCATCCACGTACTCAGCACTGACACGGGGTGCTCTGTAGGGGCTGAGCCTGCTGTTTTTGCAGCCTTAGCTTATCTCATTGCTCCAGACCTAAACAAATTAGTTTGTAATCCTCAGTATTGTATATGCTGGAAAATCTGGCTTTAAAAGTGATCAGAAATGACCTCCTCATGTAAAATTGGAGTCAACCCCCTCTTCCTGTCTGAGGCTAGAAGAAAACCCTGTAGCTCCACAAGTAACAGGTCTTTGCAATCGATAACATTGACAATCTTTTATTTCCCTATTTGTGGCCATGCTTCACCCTGTTTACACACAGTTTGTATTGTTTTCTGCCACTCCCTGTGCACACACAATTAATGAAACACCAGCTGGTGCAGGATAAACACTGCTGCAGGGATGCAGAAAGACACTACACAAAAGTACACATCTCTACCTTTGTTATTTTCCATCTCAGATGCTGTGTTTCCCTCCCAGAGGTCCTTCTGAGCTCAGACACTTTGGTTAAAGCATCTCCCTGTTCTTCTCTGGTTTGATTTTTTTTTTCTGATGTCTGAAGAAATCCAGCTAACCCTAAGCCTCCCACACAAGACAGCAGTTCTTCAGTCACCTTCTCCCAGGAAGGCCTTGTCCAGGAGGCTGACTCTCCTCATTGGGTCTGCCACTCGCCTTAGAGCTGGGAGATGCCTACAAATGTGCAGCTGTGTTGGATGTTAGGACCATGAGGGTGCTCAGAGGGCTGGAGCATCTCACCTATGGTGACAGGCAGAGAGAGTTAGGCTTGTTCAGCCTGGACAGGGCTCCAGGGAGACAGACCTGAGAGCCCCTTCCAGTACCCAAAGGGGCTACGAGAGACATGGAGAAGGATTTTTGACAAGGGCACGTAGTAATAGGACAAGGAGAAATGGCTTTACACTGCCAGAGGGCAGGTTTGTATTTGATTTAAGGAAGGAATCTTCCCTGTGAGGGTGGCACTGGCATAGCCTGCCCAGAAAAGTGGATGCTCCATCCCTGGAAGTGTTCAAGGCCTCATGAGATGGGGCTTGGAGCAACCTGCTCTAGTGGAAGGTGTCCCTGCCCATGGCAGGAGTTGTGGAAATGATCTTTAAAAAAACTGACCCAAACCACCCAAACCATTCTGTGATTCTGTGATTTTGTCTTCCACCATGGGGCAGGGCTGATCCATGGGGCCAGAGCATCTGCCCTCAAGAAGGCCAGCAAGGCTTAAGAAGGCTGTTGGGGGTTTTTAAAGTCCAGTCTCTGTCCCAGCAGATTCCTTACCATCCCTAGTAGCAGCTGTCTGACATGTTGGACTGAATTTGAGCCCAACTGGTCTGGCAGGAAGCTCTTCATGGGACACATACCACAAAATTTCTAACAAATGCTTTAAGTTATGGCTGATGGTCCACAGGGCTCAGTCAGGCATCTGTTCGGTGCATTAATGCATGGCTGCACCGAGCTTGTAAATTATTATTCATGTACTTTTGTAGAACATCTTGAGGTTGTTGGCTGAGTCCTCCACTAAATGGGAACAGGGACAATTATTCACACATGAAAAACATGCATGATTCACTTCATCCATTTACATTCCTAGTGTAGCCTTCCTTGGCAGGATGGCTAACACAGCCTGGGAGAAGGATGGGCATTCATAATTGAGCTGCTCTGACCAACAACTGTTCCATTTAAAAATGGATTTGCCTCAGACACACGACGGAGATGGAAATTCACTACAGCGGCACGGAGTCAAGGAAGGCAGAGTTGGTGAAAATAGTGAGGTTAGACACAGAAATTAATTACTGAGATGGCAGGATGCTCTGTTGAGGTCAGGGACATGGACAAGGAAAACTGGATGTCTGTGCACTGAGAGGGAAGCAATGGGCATGAATGGAAAAAAAATTTAATCAAATAAAAAGGCTTCATTTCATCTGACCAGTTAGAAATATCCTGATTAGAAATGGCTGTTCTTTGCTGCTGTCATCTGCTGGTTACTTAGACCCGCGTTTTCACATTTTTAAGGGAGTGTGAAGTGTTTTAGGCTCTTAGGAAAAGCCAGAGTCTGTTACTGCAGTAACAGGAGTGCTGTTCATTACAACAAAGAGGACAATGGACTGCTTCCAAAGGGATATGTGCTCACAGAGCATGGACAGGTAAGTCCCCCTGCTCTGGAGGTACAATGACTGATGGAAATTTAATAAGGGAAATAGTATATACAGAACCTTTTTGGCAGCTGAGACAGCTTTGTGGAGTACTAATAAAAAATCTGATATTCACCTAAAAGTCAGAGGAGAGGTCTCAAAGTTCAAAATATCAAAAGATCACTGACAGTTTAATTAACGGAGTTAAGAGAATCAGAGGCTTTTATAAGTGCTCACACTATGCTCCTTTTTTTAACAGTAACCTGCAACTGAAAACTATATTATGGTTTTGTTATCTTCAGGAAGGGAAACAAATTAGGAGCAAGGGCTGTAAACTCTGAGAAGTAAAAATATGAGGAAAAAACCCATGAATTAGTAATACATATTCCTTCCTAAACACACTGAATATTTTTGGCTCTCAGCAAGTTGCTCAGAAGTGCAATAATAGGGGACTCAGCTTATTTCAGGTGCTTCCCAGAATGTCCCTGTCCCTCCTGACAGCTGTGCCCACTTCTGGCATATATTTAAGCATCTCCTAAATTTGCTCCTCCAGACTTTCTTTGCATGGGACCTAAACTGAGCCAGCTTTCTAATCACAGCCACTGGCAGACAATTAAAAAAGGCATAGTCAATCAGCCATCATTGAGTTGGAAGTGACAGGCTGGGTTTTATTTTTAACTGAAACTAGTGGGATTCATGCAAACTTCTCCTCAAAGTTCCTCCTGCACTTTGTTTACAATTTAATACTTTCCTACATGCACTGTAGAAAGCAGCCCCAAAATACCACTGAAAGTAAGGTAAATCTAGGATTTGCAGGGCTGCAATGATTATTATGTGCTGAACCAGCATGTTTGGGTATTACTGCATCTGCGAAGAGTGTGAGCTGAAAAATAATAGATTAATGGATTTATACTTGCACAGAAAAGAAAGCCCTTACACAGGGAGTTTTATTTAGTATTTGAGAAGCTGTTTGTTTATTTATTTATTTATTTGAGGAGCCTTTCTGTTCAAGTCAAGGCAAAAGCCTGTTGAGAGGATGCAGGGGAAGAATAAATAAAATCAGTGCTGCCTCCATTGCAAAGCTGCTGTGAAATTGTTACTGATCATTTCTAGATGGGTCAAAATGGATCCCATTTTGGGCAGAGCCAGACAACTCCCACTTGGATGAATGCTCAGGCTCTGCCTGTGCCTTGTGAAGCCCATGGGGATCCACTGATATGATCCCAGTGAACAGGCAGAAGTTCTCTTTCCCCAGCCATGGCTTTGGGTGCATTTCTGCAAGCATTCACAGTCTCGCAGAAGGTTTAGGGAGTGACAAGTCTGGGGCAGAAGTTCATTTTATACCTGCAAGTCACACTGTGCTGTTGCTAAAATGTCTGGTGTTCCGCCCCAGGAAGCAATGACAGAATTAATCATCTCAGTTTCTCAACATTTCCCCCTTTTCTTGCAGTTATCATGTTGAAAAAACTGTAGATCTGCACAGGAATTAGGCTCAGCAGCCTCTGTAAGAAGAAATCCAGTGCTCTGGAATAATTGCTTGGAGAGGTGGAAGGTAACACAACACACCTCTGTCCCCACTTTCTGTGCAGATCCTGCCTGCTGGTAAAAACTTGCTGGAAATCAAAAATAAAATGGCAATGTTCCTTCCCATTGCACCATGCACATTCCCTCTCCTTCCTTTGCAGTGGGAAGAGATTAAAAACATCCATTTTAATCAATGAGGGGAGGTAAACACAAAATGTCTATTTTTTAATATTTACAAGATTAAAAATACCAAACCTTTGATTTATTTTTTTATTAGCAGCCATGTCCTGTGCAAGCAATGCTGCCTTGAACTGGTATTAGCAGACAGCCTGCAGAATGCTCTCTGTGTCAACCAAGAAGAATATCTTAATTATGACAGCTTTCTAAGCAAGAAAACAGTATTAATTCACAGAAAGCACAACAGCAAATAATCACCAATCTGAATCTTCACTCCAACACAGCCAGTTCACATCTTTGTCTCCCTATAGATGCTGCCCATCCCTGACATTTATGTTTAATGATCTTTCCCCACACAAACAAATCACCCAGATTGCACTGCCTGCCTGAAGAAGGGATGCTCATACCCTTCACTGGGGTAACTCAGTTGAGTGCCTTTAGTATCAGCTGCTGAGTCCCTGTGTGCAGAAAGCATCACATCAGCACACAGGACTCTTTCTCCTGCAGCCACACAGCGCTGTTCAAAGATCCTTGAGTGAGAAGTGTCCTAAACTGCCTTGCATTTCTCAATAAAGACCAGCAGACGAACAACATAAAATGACCTTTTGATTTAGATTTAGACAGGGAAGTTACACGTTCAGGAAAAGAATAAGTCCACCTCTGTAATGCCAAAGGATTATCAGAATTGGGTTCAGTCTTGCTTTTAACAGAGCTGGTGATTTGCCTCTTGCTCCTACAGAAGCATGGTCAGGACATCTGAGGAAGGTATTTAACTCAGAGATTATATCCAGAATAGAATATTAGCCTGCTGGTACCCTGGGGGATTAATGTGGCTCTGAAAAACTATTAAAGGTGGTAGTGCACTGGCTGATCTCTGCATCTGCCGGCACTCTGAAGGCAAAATGTGCTAATCCAGACTGTGACTCCACTGAAGATCCCACAGGATATTCAGTGCCCTGGGTTTTAGGTGAGTTTTGAAACACTCACCAAGATATAGGAGAGGAGAGGAGAGGAGAGGAGAGGAGAGGACAGGACAGGACAGGACAGGACAGGACAGGACAGGACAGGACAGAATAGGAGAGGAGACAACAGGAGAGGAGAGGATATTTCACTGGAAAGAGATCTACAACCATCATCTAATTCAATTGCCTGGCCACTTCAGGGCCGATCAAAAGTTACAGCATGGTCTTAAGGGCAGTGTCCAAATGCCTCTTAAACACTGATGGGCTGATGGCATCAACCATCTCTCTAGGAAGCCTGTTGCAGTGTTTGACCACCCTCTCAGTAAAGAAATGCTTCCTAATTTCCTGTGTAAACCTTCCCTGGAGCAGCTTTGAACCATCCCCACACATCCTGTCACTGGATATCAGGGAGGAGAGACCAGCAGGTCTCTCTCCCCTTCCCCTCCTCAAGCAGCTGCAGGGAGAAATGAGGTCACCCCTCAGCCTCCTTTTCCCCAAACTAGACAAGCCCAAAGTGCTCAGCTGCTCCCCACTTTCCTTCCAGCCCTTTCACCAGCTCTGTTGCCCTGGATGCACTGAAGAGATTTCGCACTAATCACCAAGTTGTGCACTCAGCCAGGAGTGCAGCCACAGCCAAGCGAGAGAAAAGCACTGTGCTCCCTCTGCTCCTCCAGGGAGGAGGTTCAGAGGTGCAACTGCACCTCATTTTCCACGGTCAGCAGGACCAGGAGAGCACCCAGGAGAGATAAGTGTACGGGAGATTATGAAGCGGCAGAAAGGAGAGGGAAAGGAGTGAAGCACACAGAAGAGTCCGGCTCAGAGCTACCAAAGTGAGACAGCAAACCCACGCCAGCTCTTGCAGCCCTCACTCTGCTCCGACAGCTGTCCCATGACGTCTGGCAGGGGCTGAACCTGAGGCTGATGCAGTTCTCCCTTTCAATTTTTGTGCTGCTCTTCTACCTAGCAAAGTCACACACAGTCCTCCAAGGACTCACTTCCTTCCTCTGAATGCTTTAAACTCAAATCCCCATGTCCTTGAAGAGGGGCAAAGACACAAAGAATTGCCCAAGGGAGCAGGAGATGGGAAGGAAGAGCTGCAGAAAAACCTCTCGCCTCAGATCCATAATTCTCACTTGGAAGGATCCGTGGGGCTCTCAGTGGCAGAAGGTGGAGGATGGCCTGTGCTGGGCTGTCTGTAACCACACAGCTACAAATTCACAAGGAATTGCTGCATTTTCTGTACTGATAAATTCCTCACATGGGTTTGGCCCAGATCCCTGAGCAGTTTCTCAAGAAATTTCCAGCCCAGGACCACCAATCAACAACCGGAAAAAGTCACTCACTTTATCTGAAGGCTTGGAGTGGGCTCTTCTCACCCAAGCACATGGTACAAGTCTAGACACCATCAGAGGTGGTATCAGATATAAACCAGTGAAACAGTCCTTTAGGAAATATTGCAACTGAGTATTAAAATATCTGGAGAGAGCTGTGAATGCAATAAAGCTAAAAAATAAAAATCTTTAAAAGTTGTCCAAAGTCAAAGTCTTTTCAAGCATAACGGCAGCTGCAAAGTCTGCTAAGATGTGAACAAAATAAAACCAAATTGATTTTTGAAGGTATTACTTATTTGCTCTGCAATCATGCTGAGGAGTCACTGAAGATAAACTATAGCTATAGGACTTAATTTTCTGGGACAACGTGTTCATATAAAAGAAAAAAAACCCCAGACAACTAAAGAGCAAAGAGAGAGAGAAAAAGCCTTGAGACAAGGATGATGCTCTGACCCCTTTCCATGTAAGCAAGTCACTCCCCACGACTGAGGAGGACTGAGTGTGAGCACCAGCTGGCGAAGTGCAAACAGCTCTGAACTAAGCTCCTGCAATTGTGAATGGCTTAATTCAGAGCTCAGAACCTGTGTGCACCAGTGTCCCCAGGGTCACCAGAACACAGGTGACCTTCAGAGGCAAGGGCTGATAGGCCAAGCAATGCTCCCTGCCTCTGGCATTGCTTCTGCATCAGGACACTCACCAATACAGCACACCATTGGGAGGGTCTTGAAAATTAAAATAGGGGTGGTGAATGAATCTTGGGACAACCTTCACTTTTAGGACACGAGAATGCAGGATTCAACTTAAAATAAAGCTTTTTAAAAACCACGTGACACAGGAGTGACGAGTGATTCAGTCAAGAAACCACATGTGATGCATTAAAACCTCAAGCAAGAAGAGGAAGGCAATTTAAAAAGGAATTATTCTATTCTGAAGGAAAAAAGGAAAATAGGACATATGTGCTAACACAGTCTGATGGCCTCACCCGGTAAAAAGCCCCAGAGACTCAGTGTGCTGGAGGTATTAGATAACATCAGTTGCTCAGTGCTGTCCCTGACTTTAAGAGCATCGCAGGGAAAAGAGCTGAGCCTCCCCGAATGGGATTTCGCTGCCTTAAAGGCACTCATCTCCTCTCACATCTCCTTGGCTCACTCTCAGCACACCTTCCAGGAGCAAAAGCACCAGAGGTCAGTCACGAACAATTGTCCTTTCCCTGGCTGCTCCCGACTCCTTCCTTGAACACAGCTCATTTTGCCCACAGTAGAAATCAGCAGGATGTGACTGCGTGCCTTAAAAGCTGTGGGTGAAATCTTTGCTGTACTGAAGCACAGGAGAATTTTAGCTGTGATTTCAGGAAGGACAAGACTTCAGCTGGATTTTCCCTGCACTTGCACAGGCTGTGCTGGGCTCGCAGTTCAGCAGACGTGGTACCTCAGCTGGAGCAAATGGAAGCAGTGATGAGAAAAGGAAAAAAAAACCAGAATGTGGCTGGAGCAGGGGACGTTTGGAGGTAGGGCAGCACTTTGCCAGGACAAACATCCTTGTTCTGGCTCGTGGAGATAAACACAACATGCCACAGCATAGGTGCAGGAATGAGGTCGAGAAGTGGGCGTGGACAGTAGCAGGAGATCGAGACCACCCAAGACCCTCAAAGCCTTCCAACCCATTTCCAGAAAGGTCTGGAAGAACTGACTGTGAATGATAACTAATCTGCATAGAAAAAGAGAAACTTACTTCCAGGATGGGGAAGACCTATCTATAAAGAGATACCCGCAGGAAGCCCGGGCATGTGTGCACCCTACAACCCTGGGCACCCCAGTGGGAACAACGCTGGAACCAGGACTGGTGATCCCTCTTCCTCACCCTTCTTTTGCTTGCTTGCTTGCTTTCACTCATCTCTCTCTTCCTCTCCTCCCTTTCACCCCACTCCTTTATCCAAAACCCACTGTGTGCTTAGGCAAGCAGATCAGGGACTAACTCATTAAAATTCCCATGCCAAGTGTGTAATTTACTAATGAAACTTTGCAACCATTTGCAGACCCCCTGATTTTTGCTGCTCCTTTTGACCCAAGATTTCTATCCTGGGTGCTCACTTCCCTTTGAGGGTGGGATACCACAGAGCCTCCTAAAAATCAGTCATGACTCCCCTCCTCAGACCAAGCTCCGTGGCTCAAGCTAGCAGAGGCCCCCCTCCAGCTGCGTGAAATCTTGAGAGGCACTTAATGAATTAGATATTATTAATATTCTCTTCCAGCATCAGAAGGCAGTAATTAACTCTTTAAAGACTCATCCCAAACTCTGCTTTATTACTCA
This sequence comes from Oreocharis arfaki, assembly GCA_013398015.1. Lineage (NCBI taxonomy): Eukaryota > Metazoa > Chordata > Aves > Passeriformes > Paramythiidae > Oreocharis > Oreocharis arfaki. The sequence continues at coordinate 691,911 of VZRR01007333.1, read as the reverse complement.
ATCCTCAGAGGCAGCTATGTAATCTCATTGTGATTTTAAAGAATATCCTTCCAGAATAATTATTTTCCTTGTTTGAAAAAAAAAAATAAAAGAAGAAGTTCAAAGTCCTGGTTCTGCCTTAGAGTGTGCATTAGTGATCTTAGACATGCTGCAAAAATTTCAGAGCACAAAACATAATATGCTGCAATCCTTCTGCTGAGCAGATGCCTTAAGGAGGTCATTCAACATGCCAGGCTCTAAATGCTATTTGGGAGTGAGAAAACATTATTTTCCCACTTCAACAAGACTTTCGCTTCCCTGTCATGTGGAAATAACCTTTTGTGCTCAGTACTATTATTAATTTATTAGCCTTTTGAACGCCTAAATGTTTTGCAGTCTGTGGACTACATCAAAGTGCTGGCTGAGGGACAGGGCAGCACAAACACACTGTGTGTGCACCCAAACCCACAGATGTGTGTTTCAAAGAGCAGCCCTGGTGCAAGAACACTTCTGCCTATACATTTTTGACAGTGAGAAGAGCCATTTTCTCATGCACAAAACCCCAAGGCGAGTATTTATGTTATAATTAAATGTCAAACCTTATGAGTGATGACTATGTCGAAAAAGTGCTAAGTATATATTTCTATGGAAATCAATTAAAGGAGACAATGATTTGCTTTCCATTTAGATTACATGACGCCAGCACAGGCTGCTGCAGCACAGTGCAGCTGTCAGCCCAGTCCCACTGCCTGAACAATTGCTTTCTGTTCACCTGATGGAACCGTCCTGGATGGCACCGATTCTCCTCAGGGATGAACTCACCGCCAAACGCTTCTGTGATTCCCAACAGGGAATCACGCATCCTTCCAGCAGAGAGCAGGTTTGAAACAATCCCCTGAATAACTTTATGTAACAGGACTCAGATTGTGTCCCTGGTGTTGAATGTAGCATGATCTATTTTGTGCCCAGGAATAAAACACAGAATTTCTGCAAAGCAGGCTCTGGCTCAGCACATCTGACTGCAGCGCCAGGCTGCTTCCAGAACAGTTATTGACTGAAACTGCAGGACAGGCGAGGAGTTCATCTTATGTACCTGAGGTATTTAGAAATTAGTGACCACAGACTCTGTGAAAATCAAAAGGGGGTGGGTTTTCCCATCCCAGACTAGGCACTGAAGAGGGGCCAGATGATTTTCTCCTAGAGGAACCATCCCTCATGGGCTACGAAGGTGATTGGTGACTACCCTGGACATCATCACCCAATTTTTAATGAAATGAACACCACTCTGCACGTCCCACATTGACACAAACCTTCTCTGACTCTTCATCCACTCTCACGTACTGCCCACACATTCCCCTAAACAGCATTTCCTTTCCTTCCGCAAAATCTAACATTTCTTTAGGAATGCTGTTCCCTCTCACTGGGAGTCACTGCCCCCATGGCAAAGTCCATGCACCTGACACTGAGCTAAACAGCAGGTATCTCTACTGGGAACTCGAGTCCCATGAATTTTTCCACCTGGGTGATTCCCCACACCAGGGCCCTCCAGGGAAACCAATTTTCCTTAAAAAAAGGGTGCATGAGAGAGAAGAAAATCCATGACAACTCAAGCCAGGAGGCTACTCCCCTTATCCATCCCTGGACTGCAGAGCTGAGCTCCAGCACACTGCCCTGTCAGGAACAGACATGTCCATGTTTTTCTCAGGAAGCCAGCTGGAGTGACAGGTTCACAGATTCAAGAAGGAAAGAACCCATTTTGGTACAATGTACATGGCATTATCTCGTCCCATGAAATCACCATCAGCAATGCCTGAGCAGAGTTGTCATCACAGGGCTGGTGAGATGGCAAGGGAGGGAATGCTGAAGTCAAGGCTTGGAGCATTTCTTATCAACAGAGAAGTGGTAAGCCAGAAACCACGAACCAGCTTTCAAGCCCCAGAGCCCTCCTTCAGGTCTGAAGTGGAGTTAACAACCTTCCAGTCAGAGGTAAGCTGACAAGCTGGAACCAAACCTGATTATAACTCAGCTCTTTCAGGCTCCAGCACAGACAGAGGGGCACAGTAATCCCACTGCATCTGCTTCCAGCCGTGGGTATTTTGTGCCATACTTGGGGTATTAATGAGCACAAGCAATGCACAAAAATTGAAACCTCCTCTGAAAGCAGCTCCAGTGGCTAGAGAGAAACTAGACTTTTAAAAAGTAAAATTCTAGTTGTGTTGAACTCCTCTTATTGCAGAGGCTGAAATTGTCTTGTGAAATACTGAGGCAGCCTTGGTACATTATCAGGTGAGATGCCCAAGGTACAGCTGCAGAAAAACGTGTTTCAGCAGCTAGAGGATCACAGCTAATGCTCAGTAATCTATAAATCATTGTTATGAGATTTCTCTATGCAAATGAAATTTATATAACCCTCATCAATCGTAAGAAAAAAATCATAAAGATGAAATTTTGCAGTCGCAATGCAAATTAAAGGATCCCTTAACCTGTTTTCAAGATATGTCTTTATAGCTAATTAATTTTTAGATGGAGTGTTCTTTGAAAGAACTAATGGATAGTGAGCATTGCTGATTGATTATAAAATGAGCAGGAGGGTTTAAGAAGTGAGCTGTGAATGTAAAATCACTAACCAGCTTTATTAACCTTGCCATATTAAAATTCTAGACTATGCAACTGCGAGAAGCAGGTATTAATACAGTACCTCTGATGAGTGTATTTTATTTATTTAGCATCAATAATTTTTTCTTAGTTGGTCTATGCCATGGAGATCCATCAGACTGACCTCTGAACTGTATCTTAGAGACTTCACCTTTGAGGAATCCAGAATCTGGATTCTATAAAATGTAACTGTATACATTTGTGCGATGGGGTGGAAAAAAACCCCAGCAAAATGAAAACCAGCAACTAGGAAGAAAAGGAAAAGAAATGCAATTCATATGTCATCCTGCTAGGACTGCTCTCCAGAGCTGCAAATCTACAGGTAACTTTTATTGAGCCATCATTACAAACAGTGACAGCATTTATCCAAAGGCCCCTCAATCTGCGATGACCCGAAAACATCAGGCCGAAACGGGGGGCTGTTAAACACTGCAAGCACCTGCGGCAGCCTGCAGTCTCCTGGTGAGAGGAGGAGGAAAAACAGGAGCTTACCCGCTTCCTGAGATTGCAGGTGAGCGTGAGGTTCCTCGAGAAGGAGTTTGCAAAAGCAGTGTAGAAGTCCAGCACTTTGAGCAAGGCTTCTCGCTTAATTATATGCAAATCGCAGTAGGTCAGGGCCCGGACGTTGGCACAGGCATGGGCCAGGCTGGTTTCCTTCCAGAAGATATCACCAAACACGTCACCTTTACCTGAAAAACAGCAGGGCAGATTGGTTAAAAGGTAATGCTTAGGCAGAGTTGCTCAGCACACAGATCATTTTTTCACATCTTGTGCTCCCAACCACCCCAACGCCAGCTCCCAGCCATGAAAACTAACAAGGGTGAAAGTTTTAAAATTAGCTGAGGTACTTGAGCATCCTTAGCAGTACCCCCATGTTTTTAAGGTATTTATAGATTGCTCTGTGAAGTGTCACAAAGCATAAGAGTAAGATTGCAAAGGTCTCCTTGTAGCTGAAGATACAAGTAATGGACCTTTCAAAGGCTACCAAATATAATGAGCACTTAACTAATGTTCAGGTGAATGAATATTTCAGTTGTCTGTTCCCAAGTGATTTAAGAGTCCTGCTCTTACAAAAACCCTCCGAAATCTAGGTTCCTTCATCCTCATGGCTCGACAGTGAGGTGCAGGAGCCAGCTCACAAGGTCCAAGGACCCTATTTTAAAGGATGTTTTAACATTTTTAATTCAGTGTCAGTGGTAACACTCCTTCTGGAAAACCCACCAAAAGCCTCACTGAGACTTTTAACCTTTAAATAACCACCTCTAAATCTTAACCACATCCAAAAGTATAGTTCTAAACTCAAATTCATCCATTTAAGTAGAGGCTTAGGCTTAAGCCTGTATTTCAATGTTTGCTGAGTAAGAGAGGGTTTGACACCTCAGACACCTGCACGCATAAATACCTTCAACCAGAGGGGAAAATTACACCTGAAGGCTACTTCTGCACTGGCAGGCAGTGTAGCAGAACAGCTGGTGGAGGACTTGGGACTAGCTGTAATCCAGTGCCACGGAGGGAAGAGCTCCAGGGGCTGGAAGTGCTCTGACACATCCCAGTTATCTTTCCTCAGCAAGGAATCCACACCCCCCACACCTGTGCTAGACACCAAAGGACAAGAGGATGAGGACACCAGATTCAAAATCACACTTCTGACCCAAGCAGAACCCCAGCATGGGTGCAGATTGAAGATACCCTTTCAGGTTTGGACCCTCTGGTTGTTCTGAGAAGAGGCAATAGCAGCAACAGAAGACATACTGAAACATTGAACAGCTGCCTCTTGCAGCCTGGCCATGGGCTGGGCAAGGACCACGGTGTGTGGTGTGTGGCTGACACCTCAAACCCTGAAGCAGAAACAAAGGGTACAAAGGGTACAAAGGGTATTTTTTGTTTCAGACCCCCAGAGATATCCCAGCTCTTTATTTTAGCAGTTATTAGAAGGCAACTCAAGTCAGTCAGTCAGTGGCTATTGATTTCAGGCACCTCAAGCAGCCCCTTGGTGAAGGTTAGGGATGTTATAGTTTTGGCATTAAAAAAGTTATGCATTTTCATATTTTCTCTTTTAAGAACTTCTAACATTTTGCTCCACTCTATTTTGGAAACACAGACCAGAGGGGTAATTTATCCAACCTTATTACTTTTGGGGGTCAGAAGCCCTATTTCTCTATTTCTATTTCTGCTTTTGGTATTGTATCCAGTAAAATATATCTAACATTTCTCAACAAGAGTGAAACAAAATGTGCAAGTCCTTCTCTTCCCTTCTCTGTTTTTATTTTCTAACAAATGTCTCGATAACAGAATCATCCCTCAGAAAGGTTATAACTGCATTTCATTGAGCTGCTTTTAATTCTACATATTTTTATGTAATTAAAATTAACTACAATACATAACACAGCTGGTACAATTTATGAAACAAGGTGCTTTAAAATGTTTTCCTCAATACAGAGCATTTTCTACTAACATTGTAATTTATCCAATGTATTGCTTTAAAATTACCTTTTGCAGTTAATTGTCCTTGTCTATACTTAGGGTTCAAAACCCAGTGTACAGACATACTCAGCACAGTTACATAATTCATAGAAAACAGACCATTTCTGAAATGCAGAAAATTGCTTAATGGATTTGCTCTCTGAGGTGGACACAGGACAGAACTGAGTCCTGCTTTCAGCGCAGAGTGCAGTTAAAACGCAGTGGTTTTACCACTGGAATGTGAGCAAACTCTTTTCAAATTCAGGCTCATATGTAGTTAATTTAACCAAGGGGTTGAAAGCAGTGGATGCTCACCCCAAAACTCAGCACAACGGTGTGTTACAGAATCTGTACACAAACCATGGATAAATGAAACCAACATTCATAAACTTGAGAAGATTTTCTCGTTGTCTTCAATGTGGCAGGGAACTGCACTGGTTGGGACTTAAAGGCTGGGACATGATGAACTGAACTTATTCACTCTTCCATGAGCCATCACTCACTGGATTTGAAGGGTGAAACTCTAAACTCCTCTTACATTGTGGTTTATACTCTCCAGAAAGTATAAAATCTTGGAAGCCTTTAAGGGTTCTTGAATTTGACATTTCCCACACACACTTCTGAGCTTGTTTGCTGGTTATAAATGTGCTAAGGAATGTACAGAATGAAAACAAAACCTACCAGATTCTCCAAAACAATGCGTCTTTTTTCATAAATACAGAGATTAATGTACTATACTTTATCCCTATTAACTGCAGTTCACTGTGCAGAGAGAGGGAATTATTCACTCAGGACAAGATCAGTTGTTAGGAAAAAATTCTTTACTCAGCAGGTGGTGAGGCACTGAACAGGATGCTCAGAGAAGCTGTGGATGCCCCATCCCTGAATTGTTGAGGGCCAGGCAGGATGGGGCTTTGAGAAACCTGGTCTGGTGGAAGGTGTCTCAAACCTTTCTATGATTCTGAGGTTAATGTCACACATTGCAACTAAATAAAAGCAAAATTTTCAGGACTGCAAAACAGAAAATTTAACTGGCTGGGTCTGACAGCTACCCAGAGACACAGACAAGTATTTTGCACTTGCAGGGGATGTTCAGAGCTCCAGCTCAGTGCCGCTGGCACTGAGCTGGGAATGCAGAAGTACTGATGCAGCCTGCATAATTTCCAAAGCTTCTCTCTGGAGATTTATTGAGGCCTCAGCATGTTACCTCCCAAATCTGCCCTGTCCTGAGTCCTGAGCAGCTCCTGAATGGAGGTGAAGCTCTGGGAAACCCTCCTGCCCCTGCTCTCGCAGTGCCCAAGGCATCGCTGGAAGAAGGAATGCTGTAAATTAGGGTGGGAACTACTTGCACACACTTTACACACCACAGAATCATAAAATCCTTTGGGTTGGAAAAGACCACTAAGACCATAAAAATTCAGATTTTGCAACTGAAAGGAGCATGGATATGTGGATAAGAGGATACGTGAAGGGTGTTGGTGGCAGGCACAATTTTTGCTGAAATAGCTACACTGCTGTCATTGTAAATACAGTGTACTTCCAGCTCGTGCCTGTACACAAAATATACACGAATATTCATGCATATTCACATAAATATATTTGGGGGCAACCATATGGTATGCAGCTGTATAATAGGTCAGGATATTTCTATGCACTATTCTATCTTCTATATTCTGATAACCCTGCCAAACAGATCTGCGAGGACAGATGTTCTCTGCAGCCTTACACCATGGACTGACCTGCCAATTTGTCAGACAGCAGCTCATGCCTGGACCTTTCAGGCAGAAAAATTCTTAAGGGCTTTATGGAACCCCTGCAGGAGCTTGCAGATGAAATGAAAAAGTGCTTACTCGGAAACACTCTTTTTAAACAGTATCTCAGAACCCACACGTGTATTTATGTAAAGACAAAATTTATCTTTCTTCAGATGGAGACAGAAACTGATCTAATAAATATCCTAGCAGACATAAGAGCTTGATGGATCCTTTGGAAAAAAGTTTAGGCAGGCAGTCAAAGAATAAATTCTTGGTGGGAAATAGCACTGGGTAAAAACACATAAAGGGGACCAAGACTTCTTACGAAGGTGTTCTTCTGTGCAGTCTTAGCTAATAGACCAGCTACCATTTAACTATTTTAAAATATCTCCAAAGCCTCATCAGTCACAACCAGCACAAGCCAGACATGATGAATGATGTTGGCTTCCCATCATGATGCACTCAAATCTTATGTTGCTTATGAAAAGCAAAGGCTGATGTTGTTTTGAGAATCAGTAAAAGTGGATCACGGAGAGAAAAAGTTCATCCAATCAGCTCAAGTACCAATAACCATGAAGAAGTGATGGCAGCATGGGCACAAGTGGAGGTCAGCGAGCAAACACCACGTTCCTGTGGCCATAATTACATATGTTGGTGTCTACATTCATAAAAACACATCTGTATCTATGTATCTGCAGGGAAACCTCTCCAAACTGATGCAGAAACCCAATGAGCAGGGAGTGAATCAGCTCCTGTCACCCAGAGCAGCTCCATGATGGGTCAGAGAGCAGTTCTGCATTTCCTTACCATGGCACACTGGGGCCAGGTGCACAGGTTTACAAAATGATGTGATATATTCATGGAATAAAATCCATCTGTGGCTACTAAACATGCGAGATTTCCCTCTGGATGAAATACAGTCCAGTGGAGGGCCGGAAACATTCTGGGGAAGCATCACAGTTTCCTTACTTCACCTTCCTATTTTCTCCTGCACATCAGCTATCGAACATTTCTGGAGAAGGGCTGCTGGGCTGGCTGGATTTCTGAGCTCAGCTGATGCAGCTGTTTCTGCCTAAGGAGGGTATCTGGAGAAGCTGGGGGTGACACAGTGGTGCAAACCCACCAGGTGCACTTCCCATCTGGGACATCACTGCAAGCACAGCCCAAGATGTGCAGAGATGATACTAAACTGTGAGAGAGGTCTTCCTGCCCCTGTGAATGTTTTATCCTCAACTTCAGGCTTTTTCTGGCGCATCCAGAAGGGCCAGAACTTTCTTGAAAATCAGATCAGAGCTAATCACTGAGCAGCATGTAAATCCACCTCCACAGGACTGCACACGAACACACGAAAGGGCAGAATGAGGGGAGAAAACAGCATTTCCAGGCTCTGAAGCCTTGTCAAATCAGTCAGTAAAGCAGCAATGACAAAGAGACTGTGCCACAATCCAAGCCCATGCTGGCAAAGGTACTTTGCATTATTTAACACAGTGCAGCCTTCCCTACCTGCACATGGAAGCACAAAGGAACTGACCTTTCTTCCAGCATGCAGGACTGCTGCAAGCAGGGCCCAAGGTCCAGAATATGATTTCTCTCCTCATCTCTCCCATTTTTAGCCCAAGCATCATAGTGCCTCTCATCTTTCTAGAAACCCCAGCTCCTGGAGACAGGTTATTTCCATTTTGATTTTATACAGAAATACGTTTCTATCCTTCCTGACTGAGGAAATAAACCTGAGAGCATGACCATGAAAACTCGTAAGGCAAATCAGATTGCCTCAAATCGTCAGTCTGATTTAAAAGAACTGTATCACACGATTTTTAAATAATTTTCCATTTCTTGTGCTGGCAAGACTTTTGAGTTTTGGCAGTGAAGCATGCAGGTCTAATTCAAAAATACATCAATTCAGAGAAAGGAATCTTTCTGACCCTGGAGGCTGTGGAACAAGTCTGCAACACACTAGCTGGCACTAAATTAAGATTGATGTTTCTTATCATAATTAACCACCATGCAGAGAGAGACACAAAAATATATTAAATTTACAAAATAATATGAGAAACTCAGGTTTGTCAGTGAGAACTAATGACACTTTCGAACAAGCATCGGTAGGACTAACTCTTACATGGTACTGCAGAGGTCAACCCAGACCTGAAAGATCTGACTGATTCCAAGGCACTTCAGAAAAACTGCACAGTGCAGAGCAGCACATCACACTTGTTCTTAGACCAGTAACCCTTCAGTATTTTGCAAAATACTTTCAAATTCAGCACATAAAACCAGGCCCAAATCACATTAATTATTTCAGTTCTGCTAGCTAAAAAAACCCAATGCTTTCCTCTATGAATCATTTTCCTCTTAGTTAATTTAGAGCTTTAACTCATTGGAACACAGGGGACTTTTCCTATAGATGAAACAGGACACAGCCTGTTCTGTAAACTGCTACCAGGTGCATGTTACTAACCTGGGGAAATGTTCACAATTAGTCTGCCTTGGCTGACTTCACATGGAAAACAACACGAAAGTTCAGTATAAATTAACAAGAGCTGATTTGACACAGGGGCAAATTCTGCCACCTTCATTCCACTTGAGAAGAAACCCAAGTTGCAGCTAAACTAATTAAAATCAGGGAATTAGCCACTAATAGTGTGAGATGGAACTGGACAAGCAGGTTTTCATGTCACAAAGTGCATCCCATACAGTCAGTCTTGTCCTGCACAAAGCACATTCCCGGCTGCCTAGGCATGGAAATTCAAAATGCTGAGGCATGGATACCAAATATCATCTTGTTAATCCCCATGGATGAGAGCTGTGGAGCTCCTGGGCCTCCTGCTCACCCAAATGGGAGCTGTTACTTGCTCCTCCTCTAAAGAACTTTTCTCTGTGTGATTTGGTGGGAGACTCAAATCTTCTGACCTCCAAACACAAGTAGCATTATGAGTAGAAAAAGGCTCATCCCTATTTTCAGCTGCCATAACAAACTCAAGAAGACACTTGCTTTCCTCTGCTCCTCTGATACTGCATCATATCCCCTTCCCAGATATAACATTTGGAAATAATTAATGCAGAAGACCTTTAATAAGGTCTGGTTTGTCTAATAACAATAATCAACGGGTTGCTCTGGAATTATAGGCAGAACATGCTGAGAATTAACATGCAGTACATAAAGACAAATAACTGAATACATATGGGATCAGGACCCTAAGTGTGGCTGAAACATAACTATTAAATTTATATTCTTTCTGGCTTGACTATCAAAACTGAGTTCACTCAGCAGCAACCCCCACCAGGATTTCACCGCTCAATATATTTTTATCGCTATGCAGCTTGAGCAATATTTTTGATCAATTCCTACAATCAACATCTGAACGCAGTGGGCCATTATTTTTCTGCTGAAAAAACGACTTCTTTAAACCTTGTTAATCAATATGCCCAGTTAGAGTTACTGCACAACTTCCACAGCCAGCTGTGCAAATTGCAGGAGCTGGAAAGCAACTGCCAGAGCCACTTGGTTGGTATTGCCACTGATGTGTAACTCCTCATCAGGAGCAAATCCAGGTTAATTGCAGCAGGGTGAATTATTAGGTGCCCTCTGGTAGCTGATGCCTCCTTTCATTAGCCTGGGGACTCCAAACCCCTGGTCCTCCCTGAGATCCTTTGCTGATAACACCTCCCCGTGCAGAGCAGTGGCAGTTAAGTTGTTTACTCCTGCTTGAGACGGTGGAAAATTACTGACGTGCCTTCTCAGGGTCACCTCGCTCGCTGGGAAAGTTCTGGTAATTAGAGAGAAGACTGTTTGCCCTTCTCCATTCTCCTGGCAGCTGCAGATGAGTTCTGCCAAAATGACCGTGTCTCCTTTTCCCCAGTGTAGCAGCACCCCAGCAATGCACGTGGAGTGCTCCCTGCTACAGCCAGGACCTGCAAAAGGTGGGACACCGGCCTCGAGAAGGGGAGGTAACTAATGAGGGGATCATAATGGGGCACCTGGATGTCTCCATTAATGAGTCCTAAAAACTGCAGGTCTACAATTGGAGTCATTCTCTTACTGTTAGTGTTTCTGTAATGCTGATTACTGCAGCGGCTGGGCATTTAATTATCCACAAATGAGAACAAAATCAAACCAGGGGGTGGGGGGGGGTGGGAACAAAATGTCACAGCACTGCAAGCTGACCTGTCAATCAGCTGATTTCAAGCACAGAAAACACCAAAGCCGGGACTGTTGAGACAGGAAAAATGCTGCTAAATGAAAGGATGGTTGTTCCATGAAGGTGGAAAAAAAGAAAAGCACGTGGATGAGATGCCAAGTCTCCTGAGGGCAGGAAGCAGGAAGGCTGGATGTGCTAACTCACCGTGGCTGCAAGGCAAGGGAACATGATGAGGGAAGATGAACAAAGGGAAAAAGCAGGGAGATCACGGAGTGATTCATGCCAGGACCTGAGGGAGGATGAAGCCCTGCACTTTGGACAGAAGCATGAATGTAAGAGATGAGAGATGATGGTTCTTAACCTGTTTTGATGTCCCTACGTGACTCTCTTTTCTAGGATATTCCACATTTAAAAATACATCAAACCATCCATCTGCAGGTGAGCATGGTCAAAAAACCAACCAAAACCACCCCTTCTCCCTCCCTCTTTCTTTAAGCAAGGCAAATAACACACTACTGCATTAAATCACACTACACTACTATTTCTTCTGCAAGGAGCAGAGGCTGCAGACAGCATGTCCTGTTCATTCCTGCTCTCATGGAGGAAATGAATGAGGACAAGTTTCCAAAGGACACTTATCGCATTTCCCCTCGGTTCCCACTCTAGGTCACTGCTGGGGGACGAAGAAGATGGACAGCCTGGCAGCACAATCCTGAGGGATGACTTTCCCTGGGAAAACCAGTGTGCAAGCAGATGCTTGGGACATTCAAAGCAGGAACTGAGGTTTTCCCATCAGTCAGTTTTTTTAAACCTGGTCTCCCCCTTAGGCAGATTCATGTTCCTTGTGCTTGAACTTCTCAAGGCAGAACAGATCAATAAAAATTATGTTTTTCACTGTCTGATCTGCAGTTGCTGTTTCAGGTGCCACAGCTGCCACTAGAAATGTCTTTGCAACCACATCTGGGAGAGATTTTCTTCCACAAGTGAATTTTTAGGACACAATATCCCAGAATTACTCAGTTCACTATTCTGCTAAATAATCTGTCAGAGCATGAAAAAACTCTTCAGTGTGTTCTAGGACTAGAGGAAGCAGTTTATCTTGCTTTAAGTTACATTTACACATTCTGCCAATCCCTGTAGTACATGGTGAACATAGCTCTGAGTCATGGAAGAATGAAAGGCACTTTTGGTAATTAAAGGTAAGTCACTTTAACCAGATATGGTAAAAAGTCTCTCTGGTCAAATGGGGGATTAACACAGACACAGATTTAATACATCTACAAGGTAGAAACAAAAAGTTCTTACTGCCGTGTCATTCCAAACACACAATATTCACTAATAAATGCAATCAAGTTTTGCATGTAATCCATCTAGTAATAGCTCTTAGTCCAGTAAATTACATATTTATTGTTTTCATTGTAAAAACTGCTTATTTGTTTAAATACTGCTACCTCCTCTTAAGCCTTTTGTTTTTTAAAGAACTGTAAGCAAATACAAGATACCATCACTGAGATTAATTATAACAATGAAATGTTCCAGTGAGCTGGAATACAACGAATAATTTCCTATAGAAATTGTTGATCTAGGAGCTTTCATCATAATGACTTCACATCTGAATATGGAAACAGATTCATTCTTATACCAAACCTCTGTTTTTTAAAACCTTAGTGTATACTAGAATACAGTAAGGTGCAGCAGGTATTTCCAAAGAGCATGGATGTGCGCTTTCCTGAGCTCAAACTCCAGCTGAGAGAATCCAAGGGATGCCCTGGGGGAGCTGTTTCCATGCAGCCCCATCCACACATTGCCCAATCCCACCCAAGCCCCAGGCACACACACACACGCTGTGAGGGAAACCCATCATGAGCCCTCTGGAGCCACCCTTAGAGGGAAGAAGCAGCACAGAGCTTCAGTGGCATCTGACAGGTCCCCTAGGACCAGGAACCCACTGGATTTGCCCTCAGGGAGTGACAGCTCCATCTTAAGAGAAGGCAAATATTCAACAGGAGATGAGGCCTGCAATAAATGGGTTTATTTTAAATAGGCAAGACAGGCACTAGATAGTTTTTCTGCAGAGCCACTTGTTTTTCCTCCACATGGTTCTGTCTCTGAGGAGGATTCCTGCCTCCACACTGGTGCTGACCACTCAGTTCCTACCACGTGCCACACCTTTCCAATCCCATACGAGCTAACGAGGGTCTGCACTGGGCTCTTTCCCACCCACTGCTGGCAAACCACACAGCACAGTGGGGTGACAGGAGATTAACTTGGAGCTCCCCCGTTACTCAGACTTGTCATGACTGTGGTTTGATGCATGGTGTAACCCCATCCCTTTGCAAAGTCAGATCAGATTCTTTATTTTCTGTAAAGCCACTTCATTGCAAGCACAGATTTTGCTTCCTTGCAGAGACTGTTTGCAGGTGTTATTCTGGGCTAGAACACAGAAAAATGGGAATCCCAGTGCGAAGGTTAATGTGGAAATCCTCCTGAGGGAGTAACATAAACCAGAGTGCATTTCCTCCAGCAGGCTGTTTAAAAGATGTCAAGCACACAGATGCCATTCTCTTCTGCTCAGAGACACTGGAGCTGTGTCCAGTGAGCCATACTGGGCAGAAAGAGCACTCCCAATGGCACAAAAGATGAAGGATTTGCTTCTGGAGAAGGATCTCTGGAGACACAGTATCTCCATCTTCTGACAACTCCTAGCCTCCCCTAGTCCCAGCTGATGTTAGGCAAGACTGGTTAATATTCAAACCTCAGCAAAAGGAAAATACACACAAACCACGAGCATTTCAGCAGAGATCACAGTACCTAAAATAGCCACCACCTCGTCGTCCTGGATGACTTCCAAGGATCCTGAGACCACAAAGCAAAGAGCATCAACGCTTTCCCCAGCGTGGTAGATGAGGTCCCCCGGGGCACAATGGATGGTCTGGAACTCCACGGCCAGGGCTCGCAGGCAGCCGTCGCTGGCCAGCCGGAAGGCAGGGTGCTCGTTGAAAACTTTCCTGTTCAGGTGCACGCAGATGTCTGCTCTCATGTCCTTGGGGCAGATGGAGAGGACCTGGGTAAAAGAAAAGATGGAAAAATAATCAGCTGGGGATGTGACACCAGGCCACTGCTGTATGAAATAACCAGATCGATGGGTCTGAAGGTGTGCCTGGGGGGGATCTTGAAATCCATCCATTCCTCCAGTTATTTCATAAAGCTTCTGGTGGGAGTTTTATCCTGATTTGGGGTAGCCTTTTCCTACCCATCTACTGCTTTCACTTCACCTGGAAGTGTGCTGTGGAAGGCAGGACTGTTCTGCTACACCGTGCTCACTCACGGTTTTCATACTCATTTTCCAGAACTGCAGGTGGAAATGCTCCGTCCTGTCTGTGGGAATCCCTCCAGACCTGGTGCCCAGACTATCTGCCTGCTGCTATGCTCAATCCCTGCAGGAGCACACACTGGACACACAGAGCTGAAGGAGCTTGAGGACATGCAGAGACAGACCATCCACAACAGAAAACCACCACATTTTGTTCATACTCAGAAAACCCAGCTTTCAGAAGCCTTGATGTAGGTGACCACCTACCAACACGTGTCCAAACACACCCAGGGCTCAGTTTCAGTGAGACAAATAAGGAATTACCAGCCCAGGAGGGCTTACAGACTAGAAAATCCAAAGAGATTGGAGGAAAAAGGAAGTATAATGAAACCTCATGAAATGTAAAGGTGAGTGATTAACTGTCCTGTGAACATGAAGACATCTTCTTGGCAGATCAATTAAATGAGATCTTCAACTAGTTTCTTACCTCAAATAGCTTTCTCTATTGAAAGAGCAACACAAATACACCTGAAGAAAGAAAGTGAAAACCTGTGGGTCTTGTTGGGTTTGTAAACTGGGTATTTCATATTTGCACGCCCTCCTAAACACACTAACATCCCTATAGCCCCAAAATGCACAGTAGCTAATTGCACTGAGAAACACATGAAAACTTCAAACGTTTTTCTAGGATAAGTGATAGAAAAGAGCACAAGACTAAGAGCACTCTGGAAGTCTCATATCAAGAAGACTGCAGATCAATAGTACTGATTAATTTCTCATCGTATGGAATATGTCTGGCAGCTTGCTCTGCAGACAGTGCAGGAGACAGGGACACTGGGTCAATGAGTTGACTGTCATGGAGTAATAGCAGAAGGAGACTCTGGTAACCCTGACTAAGCTTTGAGGCAAATAGTCATTTTAATGAACTCAAGCCACGATTTTGATTTCTGTTTAATGCAGGAGAGGTAGAAAACAAATTACTGCAAAGCATTACTAAAGCTCCTAAAGCATAGAATGTGAAAAGAATAAAAACCTCCTATTTTAATAACAATATTTAGTCCTTTTCTTATTTAAAGAGATCAAAGTTCCTTTGGGATCAAAGACATAATGAATGCAGAAAGGTGAAGGAGAAGTTATTCTCCCACTATCTGTACTGTGACAGTCTGAGGTGAGAAGGGGCTACTGCAACCATCTGTACTAACCTCTTTCACTACAAATGTTCACATCAATCCCAGAATACCTGGTGAAATTATAGCCTAGAAGGCCTTGACTTAATTTTTTCAAATGATACAGGGTATTTCCTCCAATGGACAGCTACTCTCTCTTTCAAAACATGTTCTTTCTGAACTGATTTTTTTTTTAATTTTCTGCCAACAGCCTGACTCTATCATCTTGTTGAGATAAAAGTCCTGCAATAATCAGAAATCTTGTCCATGTGTAGGTGTTCATAGAATACAACCAGGTCACCTCTCAATCTTGAAAAAACAAGAGAGAGAGATGATGCATTTTCTGCCTAACACGACGAAGCCCAGGCTCTTTTGGAAACTTCCCCCTGGCATGAGGTTTTCTTACTTACAACCAGCTTCCCAGAGCTACCAGATAATTAGTTTTTATTTTAGTTAACACAGAGTAAGTCAATTTGGGTTAATGATATTTTTCTGTAACAAAATGTTGTACAGAACACATCAGAACCCCCTGCCTAAGTATGTTTTATCATAAAAATTAGTAATAAACACATTTGACACGACGTATTCTCTATAAGCCATCATTTGCATTAATAACATTGTCTGAGTCACTGCAGAACATATTCTGTATCACATTTCCATAATTTAGTCGGGGCAAATGTCAATTTTACAAACTTCTATTTACCTGAGTCATTTCATTCACCTTTAGAAATATGGGTACACCTTAGTCTCTCAGTAAAAAACAAAGATTACTTTCAAGAGCGATTGTTTCACCTCGGCCTTACTTCTGGATCAAACAGAAAGTTTGTCTTTATTACAATACAACAGAATCACACCATCTTTCTTCATCTCAGTAGTAACTTAATGAAAAATTCTGCTTTCTTTTCTACCATGATTGATGATTTTTAACATTTTTATCTACTCTTGGGCCTGAATCATGGTTATAATTTTTTTATGTCCCTTTCAGACTTTCAGAAATTTAAGTGCTTTTGACTTAACAAGGCCACGAGCTAGGAATTCTCGAACATTGCTCTTAAGAAAAATGTCTGTGTTCATACATGACTGATTACTAAACTTTGGCTTTTGAGCTTCCAAACTGCAGGAAATATCGGTTAAACTCTTGCAGAGGTTGTTCCTGCAAAATTCCGAGATATTCCAGGACCCTTTGGCTAGAATGTAAAATAATTGTGTCTCTCAAGAACAAAATCCACTTGGATGCAAAGCAGCATACTATTTCCACACAAATACAGACTTAAATACAGAGTATTAAAAATGAGCACTCAAAGAATTACTCTTTTTATAGACACAAGCAGCACATCTATCATTACACACTGTAATATGAAGAGAAAGTAAAAAGAAGTCCATTGCACAGAGAAAAGGCAGTCTTAGAAAGCATAATTCAGGAATTTTCTGATGCCATGATAAGGTGATTCTCCTAATGACAAATCACTGTACAGAGATATATGGAGATATCAGTTATCAGCTAGTACAGCAGTGAAGGAGTAATGATCCAAGAGTAAGCCAGGAACAAATATGCCCAATTTGAGTTTTCTTCCCTGCTACATAGACTTGGAGAATACAGAATGAAACAGATGACAAGTAAAACAAATATTTAATATTAGAAGATTTGGCAAGGCATTGTTGACTGCTAAAGATACATGCAGATATAGGTAGGGAAAGAAGAGATCAAAGAGACAATCGCAACATTCAACTACGTGTTTACTGCATGCTCTTCAAATGAGAACTTCAAATTTAGATGAATATTCGCCTGAAAATGACCCCTTACTGATAATACAAGACTTGGGACATTCTTATTGTGAATTGCTCTCACTGAGATCTCAGCATTTTTAAGGCAGCATGCAATTAAAAAGACACAAACCAGTAGCACCATGGCTGTCCCTGAGTCCATATTGTGTACAAACGCACACACATGGGTGTAAAAAAAGAAATTCAGGTTTAAGAGAGAGGACATCCTGCACTGCTCAGTCAGCCTTTTCAGTGTGAAGGAAATGCTGCCAACACATCCTGGTGACAGAACCAAAGCTCATCTGGGACCTTGGTTCTACCCTGTGTGTTCTTTCAGCAGCACAGCAGAAACCACCAAGACAAATTTCTTAGGAGGAGATTTCCTTGGAGATTGCACGGCCTTTCGCAGCGAAACCCGCAGTCTGTAAGGCAGGCAGGGTGTTCAGGTCGCTGATGGCAATGCTTTGCCAAGTGAGGGGTTTGGAGCACTTGGAGGGGGCAGTCTGCAGGGAGCAGGCGCTTGTGCTGCTGCAGAAGTTGCTCTGTAACGAATCTGCAGCCACAGACTTTGCAGCCAGCTCTCCCCTATGCATCCAGGCAGCATGAAAGAATAGAACCTGCTACATATCAGTGCAAAATCAGAGGAGAAAGCTGCATTCTACCCAGAGGAGAATCTTTGCTGACCATACAAACTCTGATTTCATCAGGAAAAAAGCAAGGCTCTCTGAACAGCACACAGGTATCCACAAAGACCTGAGCCACTACCAAGCTGAGGGAGGAGAAAGGAAAGTACAGAGGAACATTTATCAGAGTAACATTATTGTCCCTATCTGCACAGAAAAACCAAACCTCCTCAAAGTCAGTGTAAGGCAATTGCTGAGCTCTGCCATCACCACTTGGCACCCAGCTGATAGCAGCCCCAACACAGCGACTCCCAAAGCAAAGACTCAACACCACCATCACCTCCAGATCATCTCATATGGAAAATGCTGAGGGTGAGAGAGTGGCTTGTGGTTGCTGCTAGAGATTGGGAAGGGCAGGAACCAGCTCTGGAAGACCCACAGGGAATTGGCACAAAACGTCTCACAGTCTTTTCACCTCGAGATCTGTAGGGGTGGGGAATTAAACTCCCCAGGAGGTTCTATCTGATTTTTTAACTCTCTCATCCATTTCCTCAGCATGTGCAGGCAGTTCAAGATAAGCCTCCTGAACAGCTCAAAGAGCTCTATGGGGAGCAGAGATTAAAAAAAATTCAAACAGAAGCAAATGAATCAAAACAAAAACTGCACAGATTAGGAGCACGTCCAAACAATATCTTTTAGAATGGGTTTACAGGTTTAAGTATTTGTTAAAAAATCTTCCACAGCTGGAAAATACTACAGGGTGGCTTTAGCAGGTATTACAGAATGTGTTAAGACTTGTCAACAAAAAGAGCAGAGGCCAGTGAATGATGAATATCAGCTATCAATCCTCTTTCAGCACACAGGATTCCCACCTTTTGGGGGTTGTAGGTAGGGAACATATTGACTGATAACCAAGCCAAGAGCTATGACATTCTGTGGTGTAATAACAAAGACCATTTCCTAAGTGAATAACTGTAACAAATATCAGAGACACTAAAAATACCAGCTTTGAAAATAAGAGAAAATAAACTCCTCCAACCTCAAACCCATCTGAGGCCACAGACAGCTCTTTTTATTTTGTGCAGAAAGGCCACGCTGCGTTTTCAGACATATTCAGCAGTCAGAATCGAGGTCAGTTCTTTCCAAAAAACCCACAATACTCACTAGGCACCTGACCACGTTACTCAGATTTTTAGGAAGATTTGGCTCATTTGAGTGTGGAACTCTTTTTCAGGCCTGGCTAAAAGTGTTGCAGTCAGCACTGGATGGAGGCCAAAGAGACAAAGGTGAGAAAACAGCTGATTGGCAAATCACAGAACATTTTTCTGCAATAATCAGGTAATTTTGTAAGGATCTCGAAGACGATGTATGGAGCTGAGCAGTAATCAACCCTGCATGCATTAGGGTAGTCTTTAATACATCACTGAGTATCTTGGCGCTAAGAACCGAATGTCAGCAGCAATGGTGTGCTCTGTTTTAACTGCAGTAAGATCCAAGGTCCCTTGGATTTAAATGCTCAGAAATCAAGATCTGAAAATCACATCTAAGTTGAGTTTGGCTTGTTTTCTTATGAATAATATAACCAATGATTAAAATGGATAGATTTAGTGGTATAGTAACAAAATCAACTTGTTTTTTTAACCAAATAACCTGTTACAGACATTTTAAAAATCCCTAGAAATTTGCTGTAGAGCCCATTAAATTTGGTTTTGTCAACACAGAGAGAATCTGGCAAAGGGTTTGAAAATCAGGGCACGATGAGAGGCATCACCATGTCTTTTAAGGAATCAAGTGCTTCACCAGCACAGGGGTCACTGCTTTGTCTAATGTACTGAAAAGTGGCACACTAATAACATCCATGGATGACTCCAAATAGCAGATCCCAGGTTGCCTAAAGGTTGCATACTTAAAGGTTTTATTGTTGCCAGTTTTGCTGCAATATCTATACCAAGCAAAATTATTTCAGGGCCTTCTAATGGGGCAAAGGATAGCACACGAGAGGGAAATCTATCATTAAAAAACAGCTTTTTAGATAAAACAAGAAAAAGAAACATCAGAAAGAATGTGTCAGACATCAAAGAATTTCTCAAGTCACAACAGTTTCTGGCACTAAGGTCACCCTTGGAAGAATGGAATTGATCAGTGCACTATTCTATTTTTGCTGCTTCTGGAGGTGGCTTTATTTTCTCACATGCACCATTATGTAAAGACACTCAAGGAAACGAAGGATGAAAACAGATGTGGAGAAGACCTTCCCTGAGATGTGGTCTGGAACTGACAGCCCCTTTATCTGCTCCATTCCCCTGGTGGCAGTGCTCAAGAAACTGCCTGGCACATGCACTCAGGGACTTATTCCCCCAGGAATGAAGCTCGTGAGCTGCTCCATAGCCCTGGCATCTCCTCAAGCATGACAAGTTCACCGTTTATTCTGTATCAATCCCAAGACATTACATCCAAGAGGCAGAGATAACTGGGAATACTCTTTCCTGGCCCTGCAGAGTGCATAAAGGAGGCAAACAATCCATGAGACCCGTGGATTCCAACTGTACCTGCTCCTAGCTCAGCTCTGTGAGGTGAGGGACGACTCCTTGTTCACCTCATCTCGATCTGCAAGGAACAACCAACAACCTCTACAGCCTCTACAACGAAACAAAAATACTTGTCCAGACAATTTTTACCTGCCCTTTCCAGCAGGGAACTGTGTGCAGCTGTCACAGATAATTTTGCAGAAGTTCTCTTTGGCCACGAAGCCTGGCAGCCTTCTACTCCTGGTCATCCACAAGGAAATCCAGCCAGCACTTATGGACACCTTGGTGTGATGGGACATGGCAGGAATGGCAGCCTGACTCCTCTTTGCTGTCTCAGGCTATCACTAATTATTTCTACAGCTCCTGAAGCCCTTATTAACAGCAAACATGAATAAGCTGCATTGTCCTCATGTAGATTAATGTTTAATGAAGATACAACCTGTGTCTATTTACCATAAACCCATTTCCTTTATGAAAGCTTAGTGGGCCCGTAGCAAGTAATTCCAACACTGTGTTATGTTCCTGTGATTTCCATTTCAGTCAGTGCAATATGGAATTGCCTTTCATTATCCCAATTGCCAGTGATGTTCAGGCTGAAACTAAATAAAACGCCTTTTTTCTCATTCAACCTATGGCTTTTCTGAAGGAAACTACTGTTAAAACATGATAGATATTTATTTAATTGCTTTCTGAGCAAATTGTAAGGCATACAACAGCACAGAGGTCAAGATGAGAAAATCTTTGGGTTTTACAGACATCTCAGAGTGTTATCATTAGATAAGACCTGGAGACATCTGCATGTTAGTTAATGGTTGTTCTGCTTTCCTGGATAATGACCTATTTCTTAGAGAGTAGCTAATATCTATAAATTTCTCATTTGCTGCCTGGATATTTTAATAAAAAATGAGAGATTTGAATTCTGTGTGTTTCATATATCAAATTATTACTGCAAAGATTTTTTTAATCTACTTAAAAATGGTAATATATACAGAAAGTACTGCCTCTTTTTCACCTCTCACAAAAAACCCAGGTTCTGATGGATGAGAGATACTGTTTATTGAATGAAGGCTTTTCAGTTTTGTCATGTTTTTAACCCTGCTCATTATTAGATGAGTAACCCCAAAACCTGTATCACTAAACATAAAAAAAATTTTAAAAATAAATCGCATCTTGTTTGAGCCACTGTTACACCAGGAGATAAGTGTCCATGTATCACATATCTCATCCCAGCTGTCAGAGGAGGGCTCTCATGTTTAAGTGATTTAAGATTATGGATCAGAGGCCACTTGCTTCCCCTTAGGTAATAATAATAAATATGCTAATGCTTTTAGTGTCACTGTTAATTCCCTGTTTGCGAGCACTCAGAGACAGGCTGAAGCAATGTGGTCTGAGGACAGGATTTGAAGATGAGCTATTCCCAAGGAGATCAGGGAAGCCAAAATTCTGAGCTTAAAGCACTGTCACTTCAGCGTGGGAGACCAAGTCCTCTTCCACGTCCAAGGAAAACACACTGAGGCTTTAAATTGTGTTTAGGACTGGCTACAAAGGCAGCAAGGACTAGGTCCTCACTTGGCCTCCTCCACTCTAACTTCCACTTTGCCTACAGTTCTCATGTAAGGACTCAACAGTTTTAGCCAAGATCTTTGTTGGGACTACACACTGAATGTGTCATTCAGGGATAAATATCTGAGGCAACAAATCAACACATGTGAAGTGGCAGTAATTTCAGTCAAGTTTTTAACTTACATTTTGATTTCAAGCACATTAATTTAAGATCTTTAGTTATCGAAGAAACACATGTGTTTACTGTTGCTCCATCAATGATAAGACTGTTCAATACCATAGAAATCTACTGTAACACCCATATAAAAAACTCATTCTTCCTTCTTGTTCTTTAAATTTGGGTTTCAAAACAAAGCCATTTCAAAATGCTAAGTGACTGAATGAAATGTACTACAAATTTGGGGCAAATGATGTTGCAAAACACACTCCAGTGTGGATATATATTTGGAACAGTTTAGGATGCAATAGCATGCATTAGCTTGAAAAACATCCCTGGATGATGGAAACTGCCTGATCTGTCTGATGGAAAATGAAAAGCTGAAATTCCTCAGTAATTATCCTGTGCCATCAGTACACGTGTTTCGCAGGATAATAAGAAGCTTAATGAAAAGTTCATAAAAACTAAGGAAAATGGGAAATTGTGATGCAAATATATCCTCACAACAGACTGCTCAGAATGTCATTACTGGAGCTTTGAAAACGAAACTGGTAGAAACCTCTAAGGTCAGGTCCAGGCTGTCAGACAAAGCAGTGCAGAGAAGCAACCCAAGACCTGGAACAAT
Source organism: Oreocharis arfaki (assembly GCA_013398015.1). Lineage (NCBI taxonomy): Eukaryota > Metazoa > Chordata > Aves > Passeriformes > Paramythiidae > Oreocharis > Oreocharis arfaki. The sequence goes on along the minus strand of VZRR01007333.1, from coordinate 669,182 downwards.
AACGCCCTCTTCCAAACTGGAGCACTGTCTGGACTCAGCAGCTCAGCTGCAGGTGCAGTGCAGCCCATCAGCCCCTCTGTACCCACAATAATAAATCTGAGCTGACACTGGGTGCCTTGGGGGTCCCTATGCTCCCATCCTCTTGCTGCTGTACGTTTGGTGCAGATGCAATTTAAGTGCAGAGGGTCTTAGAGCAAGGCTTGAAGGGTTAATGAAGGACCTGAGGCAAGAGAAACCATCCACCCTAGATGACCAGTCTCTAGGACTGTACCACTGTTTCTGTGATTCTTCAGCCAGAATCTACAACTTTTTCTCATTTGTTTGGGTGAAGTACACCATAACACCTTCCTGAGCGGAGACAAATGTAAGAAGACTGGCTATGGCACAGCCTTCCAAGCTTTTGCGAAAGACAAGGCTTTTGCAGCAGAAAGCAAACTGCCTGATCCTTGCTCTCTTACAGACCCTGGGATGCTCTGTGCAGGCACTACAGGCCACTGGAGCTGTTGCTTTTGCAGCCTTGCAGGCTGTAAGGGACACAAAACACCAAAATATCCAACCTGGTGCCCAAGTTCTTATGTTCCTCGTCTCTGTTCTTCTGTAACACGGGCTTTTCTGGGAAGCTTGATTAGCTGCAACTACTGATGCCCAGATGCAGAGGTTCCTGAAATCCTCCCACTGTTTTAAATTGGGTTTGGATCCAGGCCTATGTTTAGGCAAGTCTTCACCAAGGGAAAACTGTTAAAAACCTAAGTCACAGATTTTACAGATAAATTAATTATCTTGCTAAGCAGCCACTCCATCTTACAGACCAGAGAACAATGCTTGCCATGAGTCGGAGATTATGGCTCTAACTGCATTTTTATAATCTATAAAACCGGACATGCGGAAACCATGGTAGGAAATTCCAGCAATTAAAGCATAGGTTCTCCTAATTAACTGCAAAGCATCATTAAAATCTAATGAAACTGTAGTGGAGTAACACTGGCTTAACTGCAAGGAGAAATGCAAATGAAGGTTGAATTTTCATGTAGTTTGAAGTTTATACAATGCATTTACAGCAGTTTAGAATATAAAAGCTCACTTTTAACACGCGTGAATCGGGATTAGGAAGTTAGGGTGTTAGTGTATAAGAAGTTAACATATTAGAATGTGGCATACTGAAGCACAAGAATCAAAGAAATAAATGTTTTTGCTCCCTAAAGTAGTTGTATTTGTGGTGACAAGCTGAATTTCACAGCAGATGATAAATAAGAGAACTGCTGTTGCATCACCATGATGTAAGACTAAATTTTTCGGTGCAGAGACTTCATCCTGGCATACCTGAACAATCTGCATCACCCTCTCATACTGCACCAGAGATTCAGTTGAAGAAAGAACTTCAAAGCTCTGTAAGCACAGTTCAAGAGTCATCTGTCATCTGTCATGACTCTTCCTTAACTCCTTTGGACCCTTGGCTTTAAAGTTCTTAGGAGGGAAATCATGGATACTGGCGCTTGAAAGCCTAATTTAAGCTGATGTGTACCAGGCCCACAGGACCCACAGGAGCACCGCTTATCTTCACTGAAAAAAATCTGTACCTAGAACTGTTTTATCTTGCCTGATGGTCAAGGCATTGCAGGTGGAACCCTTCCCTCATCTGACCTCAGCTCTCTGAAATATCCAAGGCTGGACAGACTCACTGCACATCCAACGCAGAAAGAGAGTTCTTGAGGACAAGTCAAGAGGTCAGTCCTGGCAAATGATGAACCACTCTCCAAAGATGACCTTCTTTAATCAGCTTCTGAAGAAACCTAAATGACCAGTCCTTTCTGAGGGCTGAAGTCCTGTAGGACTTCCACCCTGGCATGGACGCCAAGGGTATCACATTCTTTGTACCTCCCTACCAAAGGCCTGAAGTGCCAGCCCAGAGATTTGAGCTCAGGGAGATCAATCTCTACTGCCATTAAATCCTATACTAATTATGCTGATGGATACGCCGACGTCCTGGGCATCAGCAAAAGGTCCAAGCCAATCAAACTCATTTAATTGCAATGCACAGATGCCAATACTTCTCAGGATAATACCAGTGTAGTTTAGACACCAAATTATGTTCTCAGGCTAATTTGAAGACCAATCTCCCACAGATTTCAGTAGCTGAGTACATTAAAATTATTTAGTATTTAGATAAAGTAAGACTGGAAAGCAGAAAACATTTACCACAATGACAAATAAAGGCATACTTTCGAAGCAGCAAAACAGTCCATTTTCAAAACAACCAGTTTTTGTTCCAAACACAAACATAATAAAGGTGTAGCATGCAGTTAAGAATTTGTTAGTAGATTATATGCTGCTATACAGTCCACTTTCCAAGAAAGCACACAATGGACACAAACTCTTGCTATCTAAACTGTTACCTCGGGTATTCATACCTTTTCTGTGTCAATTCCTTTAGACATGGACCAGGTTGAGACAATATAATCCATGACTCTTTCACTAAGGCCTTTTGGGACTTGATATAATTTTAGGAAATCCCTCACATTGTTCAGCATCTCATGGTACCGGTTGGTGTTGGCATACATTTGCTGGAAAATGGTGGTGACGTTTCCAAAAATAGTTGCATAAAGAAGAGCTGAAAAAAGAATAAAAATTGAAAATAAATACACATGTTCTATTCAATGCTAATCATAATTCAAGGATAATGTCAGAGAATTTTTTGTTTGGTTACAAATTACTGCAAATATTTAGATGTAAACTAAGAATTTCTATTTATGCACACCTTCTCACACACATACATGTACAGAGTTGTTTCCTGAATTTACCCATACATCTCATACAGCTCACACAGCTCATACAGCCACCCCATGTGCATTCATTTACAAAATCAGTCATAGAGATCATGCCCATACATGGAATTATTTAAAAACAGCCGGTGCATTTTAACTCTTTTACCCTATGCTAATCCAAACTAATTTTCAAACGTAGCTTCAGCCTGCCAGGAAACCTTGAAGGCACTGCCCAAAGAACCATCTTGATCTCCTGTAAGATTGGCTCAGCTTCCACGTGCTATGAGCAGAAAATGGCTTCAGTCCCAAAGATGAAATGAAATGGAGAAGAAAGGAACCTGGGAAACTTGGCAAGGGGACAGGGATACAAATGGGGTCCTGTGTCAAGGGCCAGGATGGTCTCAGGAAGGATTGAGAGTGGCAGTCACAGTCTAATGCCACAGCGAGCTCCATCACACATGGCTGTGTGATGTCAGCTCCAGATGCCAGACATGAATGAGTCTGAAGAGAGATAAACTGGACCAGCAAACAACAGTAAGTGCCTTTGCTGAAGGCACATGGCTGGGGCAGGAGGAGGACATGGCAGACTGGGAAGTACTGCCTCAAACCCACTCCTGGAGTTCTCTTCTGGTTTGGTTCTCCCCTTCCGAAACATGCCCAAAAAATCACAGGCCATACCTGAGAAAGCCACCTGTTTTAAGGAAGCCTTTCCAACTGAAAAGTCATCAACCTCAGTGTACCATCACAAATGTGATGCAGTGAATACTAATTGATGCAGAGCAGTTAATTTTTAAAGGCTTAATTTGACAAAGCATTTAAGACAAAATTTAAATGCACACCTTTGCTAGTGCCGACTTGAGCAGTGCTGGATTGAAACACATTTTTGAAGTCAAGGAAGTTTTAGGTGCCCTATTGTTTCACAATGTAATTACACTTGCAAACAAGCCCAAAATTATATTCTTACATTAGATATTACAGATTTTGCAGAAAAGAGATTCTGGTATCTCATAACACCAATGTGCTGCACTACTTCTGTTTTTGACATTATCAAATACACAGAAATGTGCCTGTCATTTTTAATAATCTTTGCTCAGAGGTACTTTATAGCAGAATTCAGCTGTGCATTTGCATATTGCTTAAAAAAAAAACAACTGCAGCCTACAAATGGTAAGAAATAAGCCACTGCGAAAGGAAAAAATGCCTTCCATCGCTCAGTGCATAATGTCTTCCCTCTACAGAACCCAGTTCTACCTCATTCCAGAAATCTCACTTTGTTTCACACTAATTTACTCTCGTTCATCACCCCTACGTGAGAGGTGGCATTTTTATAGAAACATGGTGCTCTCCTAAAACCCATCTAACAGAAGCATGGTACTTCCATTTCACACGGTGCTTTCTGTATGTCCAGGCAGAAATCAGATGTCGAAGTTCATCACAAACACAGGATTACACCAAACAAGGTCACACAATGTGTAGCACAAATGAACACAAGATTTCTGTTCAAGAAAACACAGCAGAATACTCCTCTGTGAGATGTTGCAAGGGCAGGTTTTTTCCTTGCTTTTCTGATTGCTGCATCATATCTGCAAGCTACAGGAAGATTTTCTATACCTCTGTATCCATTCAGACATATATCAACACTTAAGAGTACAAGCACATGGATTATAAAAAAGTTTAGATGGATGAATGCCACATGACTTTTTTATTTCTTTAGCTTTCTCTGCCCTTTTGGACTTTTGCAGCAGGACAAACCTGATGAAATATCGCTTCTCTTAAGTGCAACATCCCTCATCCTTCTGAACAGCTGCTGATTTATCACGCACTCATCTCATCAGGTATGTGAGGGCACAATATCTCTGATGTTAGATGCTACTGCAAATCATTACAAATGCATAGAGAAGCCCTAATTGCCCCCAAAATGCTGTCTTTCTGAAGGAGTAGAATTTCTACAACCTCAAAACTACAGCTAGAGTGCATCTGCAAATCCAATGCCTAAGACCCAACTGGCTATGCAGACCTACCCAGAGGACACAGGCTGGTGAAAATGTGCCCTGTAAGACTGGCACAAAGACATTCAACTCTGTCACCTGCCAGGTTGGAAACAGCTAAGAATGCCACGGTGGAAATAGCACGTCTGAAGCAACTGGCACCCATTACCTCCTCTTGGCAGAGAGGATTTGCAGAAAAATATATGGCCAGAGAAGAAATTCTAGTTCTATGTCTCATAATATAGGTTCCTGGAAAAGTGTACTTAAAAAAAATGTTTATTCAAGAAATTAAGGGTGGAATAAATCATTGGATCAAGCACACAGAATCCCTGTAAACACCATCCAGCAATACCTCACTAAGCCAGAATCCACCAGGCGGTGGAGCCTGCACAGACAAACTCAGCATTATCTCCCTGTTGGAAACCAAAGCCTTCCTTTTGAATTGGAAATAGTAAAAATGGTTGAGTTCATCCAAATACTCCTCTTCTCTCACAGGTCACTGCATGGGGGATCTTTGGCTAAGAGTTAAAGGGAACCTACTGTGCCTTAAAGGCTCCCCTCACTCGTGGTGCTCCTCCATGCCCACAGCAGTTGCTGCTGAGGCTGGTTAGCAGGTTTTGGGGGGAGAGAAGACTTTTCATAATTCACCTCTCTCTGTAAATCCTCTCCCCATCCCTGTTCTCTACATGATAACTAGGAAAGGAGGTCATTTATAGAAAGCTGATTTTTACTGTTTTGCAGGTCTTGGTATGCAACAGAAGCTCAGACACGCTGACAAGCATCTAATGCTGCTGTCACCTTCAAAGGGTTAAGGCTCTCCATCAATAACCCTGAGTGTCCATAATTAGCAAGTGAAGATTTCTCAGAGAATCCCACTTTAATGAGCAAATGTTGAAGTGACAAGCGTGAGACTTACCCCTCACCTTTAAAAAAACGAAGGCAGATGAGCCCTACCAAGGGCATTTCACTTTTGCCGTATTTTAATTATTTTTGGCAGGTGGAATTGGCAGTAAAAAACATTTGCAAAAGGTTCTGAAAGAAAATAAAACGCTGTGCCTCTCTTTACAGTAAAAGTATTTAAACAACTTCTAAAGAAATCTCTGAAGGTATTCGTACACTTTAATAGTTTTAATTTAGTCTCTCAGTTTACAGTTAACAGCAGAGATGATGAGGTTGAAGGTGAAATTACCCAGTTTCATGAAAGGACTACTTAGTTCAAACTGCATTTATTCACCTTCCCTTTAATGACCCGAATTTCTCCAAACATTTCCTGTTATGTTCCTACAGTCATGCAACACTTAATAACTCAATTGTTCGATGTGTGTAAATCTGGAACAGTCTTCACTAAACTTTATAAATTTGATGTAATGATGCAGAAATATTTTTCTCAGTCCTAGAGGTAAGTGGTCCAACTGTTATTTTAGCTTCTGTTTTTACTCTTCAGTGTGGCAAATCTCCCCAAAATTACATACAAGAACTCAAGTACTATATATTTTTCCATATAAAATCTCTTACTATACTTGTACTTTTACAAAACATTTCTGAATGACTTAGCAATAGTGTTACATAAATGTTTTAGCCTATTTAAAAATAACGAACTTTCTGAAAAAAAAAAAGACTCAGAGTTACCTAAATAATCCCAAAGCATTTCAGATCTCTTGTTATCCTGACTGTATGCTAAATACATCCAGCTAGGAACATCTGCCTTAAGGAACTGAAGGCTTAATTGAGAGATCTGATTTTCCTTGCGTCCTGCTCTTCCCTAGAGTATTATTAATCCAAGCATACACAATGTTCCTCTAAACTGCAATTGTAAAGAAGATTAGTGAGGGGGTACCAGCCTCTTGTCCCAAGCATCAAGCGACAGGACAAGTGGAAATGGCCTCAAGTAATGCCAAGGGAGGGTTAGATTGGAAATCAGGAAAAATTTCTTCACTGAAGGAGTGTCCAGCATTGGAACAAGCTGTCCAGGGAAGTGGTGGAGCTACCACCCCTGGAGGGAATTAAAAGACGTGTAGGTGTGGCACTTGGGGATGTGGTTTAGTGGTGGGCTGGGCAGTGCTGGGTTAATGGTTGGACTCAAGGACCTTAGAGGTCTTTTCCAGCTTAAACAATGCTATGAGGCCGTGATCCTGGAAAAATACAGGTTTTCTTTTTTGCATGTTGAGGCTAACTACAACTTCTTCTTCAACTCATTTTTGAAATTAATTATTCTTGTAAGATTTTTAGATTAGTATTATTAAAGTACTACCATTCAGGAGAGAGTCAATAAAATCTCCAATATACATTTTTGTATGGGGTTTGCACAGCCTGGTTGTGGTACTGAGAGGGTGGTTTCTGTGTACACAGGGGTGGCTTCTGTGAGAAGCTGCTGGAAGCTTCCTCCATGTACAGCAATCCCTGGCAGCTCCAAGCTGGACATGCCACTAGCCAAGGCTGGGCCAGTTAGAAATTACAGTAACACCTCTGAGGTAACATATTTAAGAAGAAGAAATAAGTTATTGTGCAGCTGTGACTGCAGCCAGAGAAGAGCAGGATGAGAATATGTGACAGGAACAGCTCTGCAGACGCAAAGGTCAGTGGAAAAGGAGGGGCAGGAGCTGCTCCAGGTGCCAGAGCTTGGATACCCCAGCAGCCTGTGGTGCAGCCCATGGAGAGGCAGCTGTGCCCCTGCAGCACATGGAGGCCCACAGGGATGCAGAGATCCACCTGCAGCCCCTGGAGGAAACCCACACCAGAGCAGGGGATGTCTGAGAGCAGGCTGTGACCCTGTGGGAAACCTGTGCTGGAGCAGGGTCCTGGAAGGGACCTACAGACCCGCAGAGGGAGGAGCCCAACTGAAGCAAGTGTCTTGGTAGGACTTGTGACCCTATGGGGGACCCACGTTGGAGCAGCCCATCCTTGAGGGATTGACCCCATGGAAGTGTGACCCACTCTGGAGCAGTGTGGAGAGAAGTGTTGCCCATGGGATGATCTCACACCGGAGAAGTTCATGGAGAACTGTCTCCTGTGAGAGGGACTCCATGCTGGAGCAGGGGAAGGACTCCTCTCCTGAAGCAGTGACAGAAATGTGTGATAAAAAGACAATAACCCCCATTCCCATCTCTCTGTGCCTCTGGGGGAGGAGGTAGAGCTGGCAAGGAGGAAAATGTAGGGGGAAGGTGTTTTTAAGGCCTTACAGTACTTCTCATTATCCTGCTCTGATTTTGTCAGTAATAAATGGAATTGATATCTAATTTGAGTCTTTTTTTGCCTGTGATGGTATTTGGTGAATGATCTCTCCTGGTCCTTATCTCAACTCATGAACTTCTGTTGTATTTTCTCTCCCCTGTCCAGTTGTGAAGGGGAGTGAGAGGTTTTGGTGGGCGTCTGGCATCCAGACAGGGTCAACCCACTACAACTTACTAAATATAAACAGAGAGAAACCCAGTACCCAAATACCTGATTTATGATTTTAAAAGGTGAGCAGTATTCCGTTATTTCTTTCCACCTCACCTTAACACATCTGCTCAGACTGCAAAACGCTTTCGGGCACNCTATGGTGCCAGCGTGCCAGTGAAAGCACCAACAGAGCCCTGTGGTTTTACAGATCTTCAAAAGGCCAGCCTTGATTCTGAATCCTGGGCCCCCCAAAAATAAATATTTTGCTGTTAAAATACCCTCCCCCATCCCAGCAATGTTTTACACCAGTGTTCAATCAGTGTTTTAGAATACACTTATTCCCTATTTACCGGGAGATGCCAACACCAGAGCACACTAACTTTTAATTTTTTCTTCCAAAATCATCCAAAGTATTCAAAAACCCTTTCCTCCAATTACCCCTGCAGCCAGATCACTGCATTATCCCATGACACATCCAATGTATTTATCCTCCTATAAGCCCCAAAAATGCAGAGGAGCCACTACTGGGAACCCACTTTGCAGAGGAGAAGCTAATGGGCAAAGGTCTGGATTCAGCAACGAAATTCAGCTCTGAACTCCTCACCAAGCCCATCTGACTGCTGGAATCAGGGGGGGAGTTGTACACAATTGTGTCTGGTCAAAAGCCCACCATGATTCCCGATTCCAGTCAGATTCCACCACCAGCCTGGCCTGTGCACTTCCAGATGTGTGTCCTGCATGGCCTCTGCAGGGTGGTGGCATTCCTGCACCGCACACTGCACCCACAGAAGGTGCACAGCTCCTCCGTGGCTCCAGCTGACATCCACCCCTGTTTTCCTGGCCCAGCAGCTCCCTGATACTACAGTGATGCAAACTCTAAATTAAGAGGATGGTGATAATAAAGATAGGCCTGTAAAATCCCTGTTAACATAGATATTTTCTTGACAAGAACTAAATGATGATGTAAATTAGACGATTATCAGCAGTAAACTGAAGTAACTCACACTCACTGTTCTCCCCCTTGCAGGACACACTGCACAGAAGAGAGGGACAGCTGCTTTGGGGGCAGCTGGGCATTTGGCATTCCTTATGCATAAATTCTTATTAAAATGAGGGTTTTCCACTGCACTTGTACGGTCACTAATTTTTAAATGGTGAACATGAGAACTTTGGTTTTTTTTTTTTCATGAGCACACTCAGCTAATGGAAAATACTTACTTTAAAGCTCCAAAGCCTTTCCACTGTGCAGATGTGATGAGCTGACCAGGCGCACTTTTGCACAGAGCTGCAAGCCAAGACTGGCTGAAAAGGTATTGCAAAACACGGTCTGAAATTAAGGCTACCATTGTCCACAGCTATCAGTGTGTTTGGCTCCTTGTCGTGTGGCAGTGATGGACAAGAGCTGAAGCTGGCTTAGGTTATTCAGCAGCATAGACAACAGAATTCCTCATTTCAACCCCCTGAGGATGAGGGGCCAAGAGCTCCCAGGTCTGATGCTAAGCAGCTTCAAATCACAGTTTGCACACACATTCCCTGCTCAACATCCCCTTCCACAGCCTCAGCTGATTAGATTTCTTTGTTCCTTCACCTGAGAAACAGTGCCAGCCATCAGAGAGCCCTGCACAGTCTCAGGGGGGTTCCTGCTGGTATTTGGATTGAATTTCCTGCATTTTCTTTCCATTGGAAAGCTTTACAGGTCTTGGGACTGCCAGGGTCTGCTTCTTCCTCATCACATTAGTCAAGGGTGTTAAGCAACATATGGGAAGGCACAGCCTGAAAAATGGAGGCAATTACACCACAACAGGCAGCAGGGCAAACAGCAGTACCCTGTGTTAACTGAATGGTAAAAGCATCGCTTTGCTGGAAAAATCCTCATTTTGCTGTGAAAAGGCCTTAATTCTGGACACTTTTTCTCTAAGAGCTCTGAAGTAAGGGGCTGATTAGGGCTTCTTTTACACATTTCATATGCAGTGGAAGTTGGGTCTAATGGGTCACAGCTTTTGATGGTGACAGTTGGGGCAGGAATATTTAACTGTCCCTTTATCAGAACAGTATGACACAAACAGATAAGAATTAACTAGTGAAGTGAGTGAAACCACTTCTTATAACAATGCTTCATCATTCCTAGTTCTTCAGAAACCCACCACCTCCTTGCCAAATGGCACATCTAGCATTTCACACACTGCACGAAGCCCTGTGCAATGGTAAATGTTAATTAAAAAACAATCACTTTCCCAAAGGAATTACAGTGGGTGCAGAAGGAAAGTAGAGAAGCAGAAGTTAACTGAAGCTCATGAGAATCATGTTCACCATGAATTCCAGCAACTTCCATGCCTCTAGCACACTTTGCTCCATCCTTATTTATCATTTTCTCCACTTTGAATATTATCTCTAACACTGCCCCATTTCCATGCAAATCTCTCCAGTATTTCGGAAAAAGCCGAATTGTGTCTGTCAGACAATCACCCACCTATCACATAAATCTTTCTCTTTCCTTTCTCCATCAAAAAACCGTTCCCAGAGTGCTGTCCTTACTCTTGTTACCGCCCAGAACTAAGACCCAGATATCAAACCCATCCCGCGCCTTCCTCACTGTGCCTCAGTGTGTCAAAACTGTCACCAGTAACAAGCACAGGACACAAAGGGTCTCCAGCATTACTGAACTGCAGCACAGGAACCAAAGGGATCATCTCCAGAAAAAAAAGCTCTCTGAGCAAAGTTGGCAGCTGTCAGTATCACTGTGTGAAACAACTTTACAGCTCCTTGCTGGATTTGAGCCGCGAGGCTTTTTTCTCTTGTTGGTTTCTTTTTTCCCTCTTTAATACTTTTAAAGGAAGTTTTTTTTTTAGTGGGACACCAAGTTCTTGTCACATTAAGATGAACTCAGGAGAGCAATGTTGCTGGAGGCAGGATGCCAGAACATCGCTCGCACACTGAGGAACACCACCTAAATTGCCTGTCTTGTTAAAATAGAAGGGAAAATTTGTAAACACACCTTCAAAGTACTGCACTGTATGAAAAGATGCTTCTAGCATGCTCCTAGGTTCTTTTTTGCATGTGTATGCCAGTGCAGAAGTTTGTGCTGTATAAATCTATGTGCTGGTTTGGTTTAGATACTCATAAATATATATATATATATATATATATATATATAT
>VZRR01007333.1:641878-657870 GCA_013398015.1 Oreocharis arfaki | reverse complement strand
TATATATATATATGTATGTATGTATATGTATATATGTACATACACACAGATACACAGTGTAAAGGTGAACATGCAACATCAATGGGCTCAGAATTTCTGCAGCTGCAAATTTTCCTTTGAGTCTTCTAATTCGCTCGTTCTTTCTAGTTCTTTCAAATCTAATTTTGCTTATTCATTTAATTAAATGTTCGGTTTTATCTCAGCACAAATAAAAAGAATGGATGTGGGACAATTAAAGGAATTATTCCAGCTATAAAACACAGGCCATGTACAGCCCTGAGAGATGTGGTAAACACACCTGTTACCATAACAGTGAGTATTTATACAATATCTGTCTGCAAATATTAATGAGACAGAGAATGGGTAAAGCAATATTGCTTCTATTTAGTAGAACTCAGCCTGAACTCTGTGTGAGGATGGATTTTTGTGAGTAATTACAGGATATTTTTAGGAACAAAGTAAAGTGCTTAACCCTTAATATTAAAAGCCTCGAATTTGGAGATGATGTTTCCATCCTATTATTTTCATAGTAAGTCTGCTTCATAAAATGACCACAAAACTGCTTCACTGAACTCAACAATAATATTTCTTACTCATCTAAGTCATCTACAGAAGCACTTTCCCTCTAATTCTCCATCCTGCAAATTCAACACTTCTAGACAGAGCTCAGCAAACTCCTGTATCCAAAATTTTCCATCTGATGCTGACAGATTAGCTCTGATTAAATTTCTCTTCCCTGACATGTTTGCACTAAAACCAATGGAAAAAAAAAAGTTTCACAAAAAGTTGAAACAACTCACCTCCAGGTTTTATAAAACTAAAATAATTCACAGCAAAACATTTTTCCCCCAGTCTTCTGATTTTAAATATTAGAAACCCGAACAATGGAAGAAAATCACATTTTGATGCAAAAAAAAAAGAGTCTTAACAGCCTAAGAAAAAGTGGAACATTCACTGTCTTCACAAACACCCTCAATTTATATTGCAATGGAAGATTTGCCACAAAACCAATCCATGAGGTCCTAGCACACTGCTAGCAATAGGGGCCCAATCCAAACCTCTTTTTGCCCCATTTATTAGCACCAGATTTCCATTTTATCAGGACATTTGTGCGCACGACTGGTGTGAAGCCTGCTCCCCACTCCCATGCCTGGGCAGAGCTCAGGGCTGGACCTCAGCACCTCTCATCTTTTGCTGGAATAATGCTGGTTTTGTCTAAAAAAATAATCACACCGACGTTTTCAGACTTTCAAGGTGAATTAGCTTTACTCTGCTTTGATTATTCACTGTGGGAACCTGTCCTTCATGGCAGTATTGATTTAGCTGTGGCAGATGCTGAGCTGTCAGCAAGCCTGACAGCTTCTTCAGAGCTTCCTCTGTGGTTGTCTTGTAAAACAGCCAACAGCCAAGTGAAACCTAACTGTGAAAACAAGCACGTTCCTCACTTTCTTACTCCATGAAATCACATGTCCTGCTCCATGCTGCATCCTTCTGGGAGGAGGAAAGAAGCTGACCTCTCAGTTTGGCACTCAGCATTATCAATTAACCCTTTGTGCACTCAAAGCACATCCACCCCCCTGCCTGACACATTGGTGGGACCACCCTTGCCAAAAGTCTGTGCCTTGGCAGTCACTCAGAGCTGCCACAAAGCCACTTCTCACCAGTGGAGAAGGGTCTTTGGGGAAGGTGAATGTGCTTAGGAAAGGGTTTCATTCTCTACACAACACTGATTTGAATTCCAGTACATTTGGGTAGTTTTTACGGCACTCCAGAGATCAACTACGGCCCTACGAAGACCCTCTGTGTCCACCTTTGCAAGTGCCACAAACCACCCTGATGAAGGGCAAAATGGCAGGCAACACCTCAAAAATTTTTTTGCATTGTCCATCAGAGAATCACAAAGCCAGACAGTAATAGATATTTATATTTATATTTTTAATTTATTTATAGATTTATATGTAGAACTGGACATCAGCACTCCAAAGGCTACGAAAAAATCTGCTGTCAGATGAAACAAGCTCTCTAAATACCGTATCATTCACATTACCTCCACTTTTTTCCGACAGTCCCACAGCTCTGCACCATCCCCTTCTCTGTAATACTAAAAATAAAAAACATTCCTGGAAACATTGCTAGCTAGCCATTGATGTTGTCCTGGCAGAAAGGGTTTGAGAATATTCAAAAGAACAACAAAAGATTGCATACACTTTCAAACTAAGACAAAAAAAAAAGCCTGGCTTTTCATTTTGGCCACAGTGATGTATTGCTGAACTCTCCACGACTATGTGAGGCTGGAAAAGTATCTTTATTTCCTGGCAGCAACTCCTGGAGCTCTTCTCCTCCCTGTCCAACTCCTTCTGATCAGCACTTGTTTCTATCTGATTACCTCTGTTTTCTTGCTCACTATTCCAGGAAGGAGATGCTAGAATTAGATTTGCTGCATTTCCATTCCTACATTAACACTAATTTCACTGAAGTCAATGAAATTACACTGATGTCTGGAAAGTATCTGAGGAGAATAATTGAGTGTATTTTATCACTTTCCTTCGACTTTTTTCATGACTGTTTTGTGGCATTTTTAAATGTCCCATTTCACTAAAATCCACTTACTCTACTCTTGGATGCCACAATGAAGTTACCCTGTGGGACCACGGAGTCCTTGCTGTAAATCTGCAGACACTGCCTGGAAGATGCCTGGGATGGGAACACAGAGATGTGCACAGCGATAAACGTGACACACACACCACTCTAAACTGCTCAGCCAGCCCAAATCCATCTCCTGACTGCAGCCCCCTCCAGATACCTACGATAAAAGCTCAAGAAAGAGGGTGCAGAGGGCATCCCTGCCCTGGGCCACTCCTTTCAGATTTCCACAGACCCAGAGAGCCCAGAGACTGCACCCACACCATGTATTAGCCACCGCCCATCTCCACCCAGCACATCTAATACCACCCCACAAATCCATTTCTGGGGTTTTTTTCCCTCACCAAAACATTATTTTTCCTTGCTATTCTGCAAGCCTGGCTGCCCCAGCCTTTACACTGAACACCCATAGCCATCCTTCCCAGAAAGTGAGTAATTGCTCCTCTCCACCTCCTTCGCACCGCTCTTGTTTTTTTAAGCCATCACCCACTGTGTTTTTCCAGTCTCCAGCCCATTCCTCACTCTTGTCACCTTTTAGACACCCTTTTAATCTTACAGCATCTTGTTGCAGAGCAGTGCAGTGTGGTGCAGCAACATTCATTTCAATTGCCTGCCCAGGAATCCTATTTGCCTTTTGTTGACTGGTACTGAATATTGCACCGGTATTTTCAAGGAGCCCTCAGCAGTAAGAGTCAGGTGTCATTCCTCAGTGGTAACTGCTAATTCAGAAAACATTACTGGGTAGGTATAGCCACCTATTCACTTGCATGCACTGACACTGAATTTCGTCAGCCCCTTTCACAACCACTTTTGTGGTGGGACTGCTGGATCAAACCAGAAACCCTAATTTCAGGGTTCAGCAGACCTGCAGCACGATGGAGTTTTCTCCTACACTTCTCCCAAGCTAAGTTGTCTCCTAAGCTGCATTTAGATACAACTATGAGGTTAAAAATAAAAGTCTGTGCAAAATTAAATTGTTTTAGAATTTTTTCAGGTTTATGCCAGTATCACAGCTTAGGTCCCAATAACTGGAAAGATTTTATCATCTTTCTACTACAAGCAGGACTGACTATTTCCCAGAGCAGGACAAAGCTGTTCTTGGATGTTATCCAAGAGTGACTAAGCCAACTCTGAAAGTCCAGTGAAAATAAACGAGAGATTTGACAGAATAAAAATATCAGGATTTGACCCAATAGTTATAACAGTTATGGGGTGGGATACCTCTTGAACATTAACTCTTTAGCAGCAAGAGAAAGCATGAATTTCCAGAAGACATGTTTTAGTCTGGCAGCCCCAGTGTCCCATTAGCACTGAATATCTTACTGTCTTTATTCACACCAGTGAGATCAGCCACGAATGCAAGAGGTTAATTTAAGTGGCCTTGATGCCTTTGATGTATTTGTTCATGTGTTAAGAGCTGAGGGAATGACTGCAGGGTCTCTCCCTTCACTTATTTTGCCATCTTCAGCTGCTTCTCAGCTATTGCAAGGCACTCGTAGCTGGTCATGTGTGCCAATCATGTCCTTTGTTAGAGACAATGACATCTGAAATTACACACAGAACAGGCACTGCACATGGAATGGGGAGTTTGACAGTAAATTCACATTTTCGGAGTGCAACTAAACACCTTCAGGTATCACTCATGTTGAGTCGTCTCACCACTGACTACTTGTGTGAGAAAGAAACTGCTGCAAGCCTTGCAGGATGGAGTCTTGAAACCCCATGAAAATTATATTCAGCAACACATTTATTAGCACATCTCTTCAGGCCTTCCAGCCTGCTTCTCCCCAAGCCTCTGCAGTATGGTACATTAATTTTATACCGATCTATTAATTGCAGTTGACTTTGCAAAGCTCTTTTCTTTACATTTTTTACTCAGTTTCGCAAACCCGATCCCAAAGGAGTTCATCTTATTCCCCACAGTTGTTTGATCAAATTGCAAATATTTCCTTTAATCTTTTCAGGCATTCAGATTTATTAACTATGGAGCAGAGCCTCTTCATCTCCTCTACTGATGGTTTGGGAGAAATAACCTTTCACGTATTTCTCATTTTATGCCATTGCTTATTCCTGCAAGTATATATTAGTAAGCATAACATTAAAACACATTTACCTAACCTAAATAAAAACACTTTGAACAAAATTTGCAAGCTAACCTGCTTTAGTTCTTAATGATATTAATCTGAAGTCATTTTTCCCAGAGGTTGTGGTCTATAATTCACTGAGGTCAATAAAAAGTAGCTGCTGATGTTAGTGAGTTTTAGGGTTGGCAATAAACATGTATGAGTATATTTTCCTTTGAGCAGCTGTATGAGAAATTGCCCAAAGGCAGAAGAAAAGGCCTTTGGGACACAATTTTAATTTTCTTCATGCCTATTCATAGTTAGAATTAGGAATAATAATAATAATCATCATCATTTCACAGTCACTTCACATTTCTCATTAATATATACATTTTACAAAGAAAGGTAAATTATTCAATTTTGTTCCACACTTAAACATTTATGATTAAGTTCCATACTTAATCATTTATGTCAATTTTCCCTGTTCTATTTTTTACTAGGAAATTCAGAATAAAATATTTTATAAAATTGAGACGTGCACTCATGGTTTTAAAAATTACTATTCCCCATTTCATTATTTAGCTGCTTTTATTCTCTTAAATAGGATAAACTTCAGCAAAAAAAAAGTAACACCATAATCTGAGTCTTAGTTGGGATTTGTAGCTGTGGAAGATCTTTTAAAATGAAAGTATAAGTCAAATGTTTTGGGGTTTTTTTACTATATTCCACTTTTCCACCATCATAGTGAGGTTTTTAAAAAACAAAATATGGTCCACCTCCATTTTTAAAACCATTTCAGCAGAAAACCAAGGGAAGGATTTTTCTCGTTTTTTTGCAGTACTGAAAAAGAAATCTGAAAAGCGGAGTAAGAGAATGATCAAGAGGGGACTTTTCAGTTCTCTTGAAAACAACATATTAGTTGGGATGTAAAAAAACCCCACTCTTGTGCATATCAATTCTTTTCCTCAAAACACATAATTTAGAATAAGAATAAATTTTCACCAAAACTAAGGATTTTCCCAAATACTTTCCATTTTACCTGAATACATTTCCACCACGTTTTTTTCACTATCTCATTAACTGCCCCCATTTCTTCCTCCTCTCCACATCTCCTTTCAGCCTCTGCTGAAGTCTTCCAGAAGGGATACAGCTTATTTTTTATTTTGTTTAGCAGCTTAGCTGCCTCCCACCTGACATGACTCTAAGCTGTTTTTCTTCATTTTACTCAATATTGTTTGCAATTATTTAACCTAATTGATACGAGGCCTCCTCTGGGTAGAGCTGGTTGCCATGACACTGTAAGAAATTACTCCATATTTCTCCATTCCTGGATCTTCCTGAAGAATTTATGCAGAACATCTTGCCTTCACCAGCTCCCTACCTTCACACACATCCATAAAAAATAATTAGTGGTCTAATCCTTGCAGGCAGATTTCACTGGAGTAACAGGGCTGAAATTGAGGCTGGTTTTTTGTAAAGTCTTCTTCTGCTGATACTGACCAAGACTGCACAGTGTGCAATCATAGAATTGTTTAGTTTGTGGAAGACTTTTAAGATCAGCAAGTCCAACTCTTCACCGACCACTGCCAAGGCCACCACTAAACCATAGCCACAAGTGCCGCGTTCACACGCATTTTAAATCCTACCAGGGATGGTGACTCCACCACTGCCCTGGGCAGCCTGTGCCAGCCCTTGACAAACCCTTCCATTAAGAAATTGTTCCTAATACCCAATCTAAACCTCTCCTGGTGCAGCTTGAGGATATTTCCTCTTGTCCTGTCCCTCGTCCCCTGGGAGCAGAGCCTGACCCCCACCTGGCTCCACCCTCCTGTCAGGGAGCTGTAGAGAGTGAGAAGGTCTCCCCTGAGCATCCTTTTCTCCAGACTAAACAGCCCCAGATCTCTCAGCTGCTCCTCATCAGAGTTGTGCTCCAGACCCTTTCCCAGCTCCACTGACCATCTCTGGACACACTCCAGCCCCTCCATGTCCATCTTGTCGTGAGGGGCCCAAAACTGGACGCAGGATTTGAGGTGTGGCCTCACCAGTGCCCAGTACAGGGGGATGATCACTGCCCTGGTCCTGCCGGCCACACAGATGCTGGTACAAGGCAGGATGTGATGGCACACAGGCTGTGCTTGATGTGACAAGCCAAGGGCACACAGAGGAAGGCAGCAAGCAGTGAGGTGGCACAGGCACAGCACCATCAGCACAAGGCAGCTCATGTGGATATGGTTTATATAAAGACAAGCTGGGTCACAGCTGAGTGTTTTCGCAATGCCCTCCCCCCCCCACCATTTACATCAATAAAAAACATGGAAGGAAAAAAAATGCAGCTTACAGTACACAGATGCCTAAGAAGATGAAGCCTAACCCTAAAGTTTTAGGCAACCTTCCTGTAAACCCAGGAATCCAGCTTGAGATAGTGCCTTTCAGGACAGACATGAATGGCTGAGATGCTTTTAAAGGCTCTGCAGCTCTCGAGGAGTTTCACAGCCACAGAAAAAGGGCCACATTGAGAGGAGTTCCTGCAAAGAGCAGGGGCACAGCAAGGAGCTCCTGATGAAGCTGACATCCTGCTTAGAAGAGTAGTCCTTGGTAGAAGTTGCCCCTGAATTTTGGCAACCCCAACCCCTCCTGCCTGGCCCCTAAGTCACTTCAAATCTCAATCACAATCTTCTCACAATCTCCTCTACCTCCTGACCCAGACCTTTCCAACCAGGGCATTCATTTGAAAACATGAAATGTAGGCAGAGCATGTTAAGTACACACCAAGCAGCATTAACAGCTCAATCTCTACAATCCGTTCTGGCCTGGCTTGGGACAGTGATCACACTGCTGATATTAACAATCCTCTGGGCAATTATGAACAGTTTAGAGGACCACATTTTTATACCTAAGGCAGTCCAAAATGCACGGCATGGATGTAGTGTATTTGTCCTTGTGAATGTTTCTAGCAAAACAGAATATTAACTATATTCATTATTTTTACTTACACACATCACTGGAGCTGCGGTTCTGCTCTTCAAAACTATGCACTCGATACTGCAGAAATTATACAGACTGGGAATAGCCAAGCTTTTCATGGTGAGAAAAAATCCATTTATTTTCATTTATACATTATTAAGAAACTTGCTGAGCAAAACCTGCTTTTATTGTTGTTGATGATGATTCATTCACAAGGCCAGAAAAAAAAAGCTAATGAAAACTTAAGTAAAAAGTCAAATAACAAAACTGTACCTGAAGTCCTTGATGTTATCTCCCTTTCACACTTCAGAGGCATAAGGCTGTTACGAAATTTCATTTTTTAAATTATTATTTGGGGCAGATTCTCGCCAGATTCAAGAACTGATTTATTGAGCTAATATATTTTTTTTTCATTTGTGAAAGACATTTCCAAGTGCTGCAACCAAAGTAACAGCAAGTTAAAATTCTCAAAAGCTACAATTTACTGATTATAATTGCTAAGAACTTGCCCATCTCCCATCTCATTTACACAAAATGGATTTACAGTCTGTTTCTAGGTTCATCCCCTACAAGCAGTCAGCCAACAGCAAGTGTTTCAAAGAACACAGACTTAGAGGGACTTTATGGAGGGTGAGAAATGATCCTTTCGACCCTGCACAGGGCCCACAGACAATGTAAGCAAACCTGTGCCCACCCCACAAATCTCCTGCCTGGAGCAGACATGGAGTCATTAATTGCACCATAATTTGACAAGCAAAAGAAACAAATGTCACGAAGAGTCAGTGGGAAGCAGACACGGCAAAGCACATCCCCTCATGGTCACATTAACCATATACATATATATTTACATTTGCCTTTGCCCTCTCCCCCAAAAATATGTAGAGATTGGTATGGCTCAGACTTTCTTCTTCTCAGGAAGCTTTGATTTTGAGTCCAAACTGGAAAGAAAGAATAATTTTTAGATTTAAAAACCGTGGGTATGTGGGGGTGGGTTATGGTGATAGAAATTAAAATTAAATTGGTTTTGCAGTATTTTATATTCCACTAGGTAACATGAAACAATAAAAACCTCAAAGCTAAGGATGCTTAATGACAAAATTGATAGGTCAGTTTGTCCCATATGGAATTTATCAGCCCATAATGAAATGAAGGGGACACAGAGTGCTAACAAGTTTTTAAAAGACATTTTGGCAAGATCAGTTAAATGCCTCCTTCTTTGACAAATTAGCTTCTTCTATTGAAATAATATTCTCCCTCAAAGATTTTAACTGGCTTTAATAATCTGCCAATTTGCTTGCTAGTAAGGGACTTCTGCAGTGCTCCAATTTGCATTCAGGGCGTTCAGACTCGTAAGGGCCACATTGAATATCTGTGTATTGAAACTCATGAGGATGTTCAGGCCAGTCACCACCGTGACACAATCCAGCACTAAATTACTACAAGCAATTTGAAAGCAATTGTTCATCCAGTATCTTGATTTTTCTTAATTGCTGGAAGAAGAAAACTCCTCTCTTTTTGATCTCATGATCCTCACATAGGCTGAGACGACATCTGGCAAAGGCTACTGAACACATTTACCACGACTGATCTTCCACGCGGTATTTTTCACTTTCCTTCAGAGAAAAATAAAAAATAGAACTTCTCAGCACCAACTACTAAAAATACATAGCAGAGTCTTTCGGAAGCAAGTCTATTTCTCACCATGTTTCACCTACTTTATTTCAAATAGATACTGAATCATTAAAACTCCTCTTTGTTAAAATCACGGCAGGGGCAGCACACCTGTCCGCAGAGAAGCAGTGGCTTTGTCCTCGGCATGGATCTAAAAGATGACTTAATACTGTACTGTCACTGATGAACTGGAGGCTCTACAGGCTCTGTAGGCTGTTCACCAGCTCTTTGTATCCAGCAGCTGGTCAGAGAAAAGAACATCACCCAGCACTTTCTTTTCCTAACTAAAAATAATTTTTAACAGGTTCTAAATTTATGGGCTTTATATTTAAATGACAAAAAGATAAGAACAATCTGTATTAGGTGTAATGCCTTCTATTTAGAGAAGAGTGACAATAGATGTTCTGGAGAAAAAAAAAGTTGCATAAAACTGGAATCAGAAGAATCAAACTCCAGTGATTGCAGCAGTCCTCCCCTATGAGCTGACAGAACTTCTTTTCAACAGATCCTTGCTGGGAAAGGAAAGGAAAGGAAAGGAAGAGAGGGAAGAGGATAAAAGATGAGGAATGAGGATTGAAGTTGGACTGAAAATATGCAATAATTTTTCCTCTTGTTAGTAGTAATAGTTTTAGAATCTTTTTACCTTTGTTATATGAACTTTTCATGCTCCATTCAAAATCAACACAGAAAAGCTGCCACCTATTTCGAGAACCCGAAAAGTGTCTGTATCCTGACTGTTTGACATTATCTGCATTGTTGGAGGTGCTGAATTCACACCACTCTGACAGCAAACCTCCAGACGGACTCCTTCGCCCCAGGCAACTCCAGAGAGTATCTGGGAGATGTGTATTGATTTTAGCACCAGCAGAAGTAAAGAGGAAACAAAAGGAAAGAGGCAAAAGAATTTAGGCAGTGCTTTGCTTTGCTTTGCTTTGCTTTGCTTTGCTTTGCTTTGCTTTGCTTTGCTTTGCTAGCCAAGCACTATTTTTGACTGAGAACAGAAATGACAAACTGGGTGATCAAAGATTTCTAGAAGTCAGCTGCACTGGGATGGCAAACACAGGTGCAATCTTGTCCTCTCTGCCCATGTCCCCAACAGCCACCTGACTGTGGTTATTTTAAGCTATTTTCAGCTTTTCTTCTCAAGTAACATACTATAAGCTGCTGCTTTCCCCACAAATAGCAGTAAACATGCAGTGAAAGGCATTTGACAAGTAAAAGACTATTACTTATGCAAAAAAGTATACCTTTTTAAAGACAAAACATTCTCTTCATTTTCTCCCTTCTTTACAAGGAGTATAAAATGGCATTTTCAGATGTTTTTCAATTGCATGTTAATGTACTCAACTGTTTTTGCAAAAGTTGGGAAAAAAGCCTTCGAGAAGCATTTGCACAAAAAAATACCATCTTGATAATTTGATTTTTTTTCAAGAAGCAGGCTTTTTTTCAAGTCTTTTAAAATACCAATTTCGGAAGAAGCATTCCATTTAAAAATTTACGTTTTTCTCCTAATGCAATTATGTAATTGTATTAAATGCTCTTAGTCATAGAAATTTTTTGGGAAAAAAAAGATGCTGGGGCAGGGTACCGCAGGCAAAGCTGGTCTGTACACACAGCTTCGCTGCAATGCCAGGGTGCTTCAGCATAAACATTCAGGACGCAGAATTTCACTTGGATGAGTGCCTTGCAAAGTGAAAACTGAATCATTGTTAGGGTCTTCGGACAGCATGGAATAGATACAGAGAGAAAAACAGAAGCAGAAGACAAAGTTTAAGAAAATTCTGATGCCTGCATCATTGTGTTGCAGTACAGACTAACCCTGGAATTACTCAGAATCATCAGCTGCTTCTCTTTTTAATCTAAATATTCCCGAGTCACCTTCAATGATGCTTTTCTGCAGAGACTGAGAGACTCAGCAAAGATATGGGAGGGACCAGGCAGAGGGACCTGCAATCAGTGGAGGTTGCTGAAAACTCGGAGGATGTGGGAAAGAATTAAGCAGAGTGGCCAGGCTTGGTCACAGATGAGTGAGTTCATCTGCAAGAGAACAGATGGGAAAGAAACAGGCAGGAACCCAGGGCAGGGTGCAAGGAGAGGGATAAGATAGAAAGGTGTCCTGGAACATCTACAAGGTGAAAGATGCAGGACTGAAACCCCTCAGACCATGGATGGTTCCTCAGGAAGATTCTCCAAGGGAAATACTCTGAGGACCAGCTTCCCCTCAGGACACGAGGAGGGCAGTGACTCTGCCATGAGGAACCACCACTGGCTCCTTTCAAAGAGCAGCTTCTGACTCCAGCAGCCTTTGTGCAGCTGGGCCTCAGGTGGGCACAGGATCCTGGTAGCTACCCTGCCTTATAAGCTCCTGTTCCTGGGATTCCCAACATTTAAATGCCCACCGTGTTCAACAAGAAATCCATGAAACCTCAGCAAACTCATTTGGCCATTTCCATATTGCTCTGTCCCATGTTCCCAAACAGGAAGCAGGGAAGCGGCCCCTGCAGAATTTATAAGGTTTGTAGCCTCAGCCAGTGCTATGAAAATTTGTTGTGTTGGGGCACTTTTGTAACCTGTGGTGTTCATCCTGCAAAACAAATCCTTGGAGAAGATCCTGTGGATCCAGTTCAGCTGTCCACATTTACTCACCCTTGAAAGGGGGTGTTTATTTTTGTCTTCAGATAGCACTCCAAAGCTAGTTTCCTTCCACTAATACATCTCTATTAAATTTCTCTGCTAATTAAAGAAGCCAAGGCCATAGCTAAGGAATTGGAAAGTGCTCTAATGGAATTACTACTCCGAGGTGGCTTGAATGTCATAATTTCCTTCTTCAACATAGCAAAATCTTGACAATCACCTTAAAGACAAAGAGCGAGAAAAAATGCTGCTGGCTTTTTCAGGGGAAACATCACTCTGGATATTAACACCTTCTATGTTAACAGAGTAATACAGGCATTAAATGCAGCAGCCTTAGTGACTGAAATGCCTATAAAGCATCTGCCACAAGTGTAAAAAAAACTCTGGGCTGAGAACCACCCTGGAAAACTGCAATTAAAAGATCTCCAGCATAACTAAGCTATGGCTTCCATCAGACTACAAATACAGTCCATTTCAATTTCTCCTCATATTTAAGAAGTTATCTAAGCTACTTTAACATCAGGTTATGCAGCATTTATGGTTTTGTCGTCATATCAAAGCTCTCTCATCTTTTCACTGTAGTATTCCTGTGCAACAGGGATACAATCTTTTCATTGCCTACCACATCACCTTAGGGAAGAGGTTAAATGAACCCTCAGCTTTACATAGTGGACAAGGCCATGGTTAAAGAGCTGTCTAACATCAGGTCTCTTGTCTTTCACACCCCCACTGCTTCTGCATTTAACAAATGAAACACAACTAAGACAGACACTCTAACATAGGGAGCACTGACATCTCTGGGTTTGGGGACCTTTCACAAGGGGTTTTTTTGCATTACAGCTGTTCCAATGTACCATCTTTGAAAGTCAATGTACTGTCAGGTATTTAATATTTAAATTGTTGAGGCTGTTGAGTGGATACAGAGCTGGCATTTAATTTTTTTTTAAAAGAGGAGGGAAACAAAAAAAGGAGAGGTGGAGGAATAGCAGGCAAAATCTTCTTTTTAATTAATCACTGTTATTTAAATAATAATAGTAATGAAAATTTACACTGATGAATTTTACCCTGAGTCAGGCAAGTGAGCTTCTAGGAAACAGAGTCATTGGGATGAAAAGGAAGGAGAAGATATTGAGGAACAATTCTGGTAATGCATTTTCTCCTCTTTTTTGTTTGATACTCTTGATGAACATGTTGTCAGCAGTTTTAATGTGTAGCTCTAGAGCTGATCAAAAGCTGGGGTAAGCAAACGGAGAAGCTGTAAAGCAGTCATCTGTGGGTTTTCCAGCAAAGTGAGAGTAAAAAATAAACCAGCATTTGAAAAGTGCCTTCCTGCTGTCTGTAGGAATATTTGCTTAGCAGTATTTGAGCATCAAATCCCAAATTTACTCAGATTAGCCTTTTCCCTGCTAATACTTTACAGGAGGTAGAACACAAACCAGATCATCACAGAGCCCAGAAAACAAATTACTGCAATGCTGAGCTCAAGGCTATCCTGAAAACCAACAGCTGCACAAGAGCACATCCCTGCAAAGCTGCTTGTGTGGATGCTGGGATCCAGCACCATTCCCAGCCTCCTGCACTCACCCTGCCCTTGCAAAATCAAGTCTTAATATCAAGAGCACAAGGGTGTCACAGCACCTCCAAGCCTCCTGTGCTTGCCAGCCACAGGACTTGCCACAGACAAACACAGAGCAACTTCCAAATCAACTTTCCAAATACCACAATTGTTTCCACAGACAGAAGGGAACAAAATAAAGAAAGGGAGTGAGCACTCAAAGTGACAAAATGTAAGCAGCAGATGGCTTTACATAACCGGCCAAAAGGGGAAAGTAAAGGGAAAAAAACTAAACCTTCCTTAAAGGGGCTAAAATATTGTAGATTGGAGTCCCATTTTAAAAATTGATGCATCATGGGAAGCTGAATAGCTCAAAAGGAGAAAAATTATAGGATGCAAAGGCTTTCATCTCTCCATCCTGAGTCTCTGCTCTGTGCTGGCCAGTAACTCTGTATTCCTGGTTGGGTTCAAATACAGGCAAAATACACTCAAACCCAAACTCTCCTGTTATTCTCTGAGCCTCAACATCCAACTCATTTGCAAATCTTCCTAACTCAAATCCTCCCAGAGGATATCACTGCAATAATACGATAATCATGTTTACCGGACTCATCACAGGAGGAGTTCAATGTTCATCTAAGCCAATGGTACCCCTGGTAAGGTCACTTGCCACTGCTTGCCTACATTTCCTGCCCTAAATGTCTCACAGTAACTTCTGGGATCAGAAACAGCTGGTTGTCCCTTGGAACATATTTGGATATGTGCATAGAAACATTTTCTAATTCTCTTCCCACCACATCAGCCTTTAATCAGAAACAAGGTAAGAAGGCACTGCACCACATTCAAAGATGTGCTTACACAGAACTCCACTCAACCCAGAGCACAGCAGCAGAATTAGCAAAGAGATAAAAACCACAAGATCAAGGAATAAAACTTCTGATGGAACCAGGATCACGAGGTAAAGGAATAAACTTCTCAAGGAGACGGAGAAAGTGCCTTGAAATCCCCCTCGTGCATGCCCCAAGCAGAGGATGCTGTGCCTCTCTTTTCCCCACTGCATTGTTTTTTCAGGCCAATAAAAGAACTGACAGACTAAAAGCTCAGAACATTTCAATCTGACCATGTCGGTTGTTTTACTTAGGGAAATTTTAAAATTGAAATGCACTTATTCTATCACAAAACAGGGGTGCACTGTCCTTTCCATGAAGGCATTTCCACTGCAAACAAGCCCCTTGCATAGAACAACCATTCCAGTTTCACCCCAGGTTTTAACACGAACCCAGGTCACTACTGACACACCAAGGCCTCGGCCCTTCTTCCTCCATGAGGTCTGGATGAGGAAAACCACACTCCTCTGCCATTTTTTCCCTTGGACCATCTCTGCCTGTAGTTTTGCTCATCCTTTGCAGAGGTGAAATCTCAGGGATCTGCATAAAACACACAAACGAGCTCTGCCAATGCAGCCACTGGAAGGAAGAGGCAAACTGAATCCTCTTCCTCAGAGAACCTAGCACAGCTATTTGGTGCTTGTATTTCCTCAATCCTTAGAGATCCATCGAGTGGGACTCCTTTGTTTCTGAAATAAGTTTGCTGCACTCTCTACTAAGTGCTTGATTAATGGACAGCTCTGTAGGTACTGACAAAAAAAAGGTGTGAGTCTATCCTTTGTGGGGGAAAAGTGTGCATCAGATTTTCCAGTGAAAAATGGGCAAGATTAAAGCCAAAGCAAACAGAATGACTGCTACAAAATGGGCCCAAAGTGCCTTTTTAATATATGTTTAAAATATCTCCAATATTCTGTACTTAAAGACTTTGACAACATAATTCTGTGCAAAAGCTTATTTATCCTGCATAAAGAACACAGAGCACTCACCTCCCAAAGGAAAGAAAATACTTATGGCTGTTGCTGTGATAAATGTTTCAAACAGCAGCAGAATATCCCTCCTCTACTAGCACCAAGAAACACAGGGAGCAAACCTCACTGCCAGCCCTCACATCCCAGTTCATTTATGTAGTTAGAGTTGGAAAAGAGGAAGAAAAATTCCTGACCATAATTAATTTTAACCTTTTCTAATTTCACCATGATTCATGTTCAAAAATATTTTCATTAACTAATCCATACAATACTGAGCTACATACTTAGCCTAATTAGATTACAGGAATGGTTTTAAATCAGGAAGATTTAATTAGCAGCAATTATTTCCCATGCTATTTCCACTACGTGATGGGATCACATGGATTATTTCATAACAAAACCAAAAAGAGTACTTTTCTTGCAATTCCATATTCTGCTGTGATGCACAACACAGGCTTCACTCTCTGCCTATACAAACAGAGCAGCCACAAAAAAATAACTCTGAGGTGACAGATACTCACTTTTACATCTCAACATCACAAATACACCCTGACTAAAGCCAGCTTGGGGAGAGGAGAGAGGAGAGAGGAGAGAGGGGAGAGGGGGG
>VZRR01007333.1:605968-641708 GCA_013398015.1 Oreocharis arfaki | reverse complement strand
AGAGAAGAGAAGAGAAGAGAAGAGAAGAGAAGAGAAGAGAAGAGAAGAGAAGAGAAGAGAAGAGAAGAGAAGAGAAGAGAAGAGAAGAGAAGAGAAGAGAGAAGTTAAAAAAAGGAGATTATTACCATGTTGCATAGCTGAGCTCATGGATCTTGTAGGTCTCCCCTCATTGTCAAAACAACAGGGGTGACACGGAAATCAGGACTTTGCCCTGGGACAAGAGAGATGGCCCGATCCCAATCATTGCCAAACACAATTCCATAGCTGCATGCATGGTTGTGCCACAACAGCAATTTGGGGAGAAGGATTAGGAAAAAATGCAATTACCATCTTCACAGAAGAATTACCATTTCATGCTAAAACAGCATATGAGGATAGAATCTCTGAGGATAACAACAGAATAATTGACAAAACATCTCAATCTGATCTACCAGACACCCAGACTGCCTAAATGGAATTCAGTAAAGTCCATTGTTTAGTACTGGGCTCTGAAATGAACCAATAGAATCAAAACCTAAGAAATGTATTTGTCAAAAGTTAAATTTGCCCTCATTTTGTGGGCACTCCCAACCAAATCTTCTGAGTAGGATATTAATTTTCTTGATATTTTTATTTAGGTGTCTTGAATGTGAAGCAGCTATAAAATGAAGGAAAGAGGATATTGCAAATATAAAGCTGATTGCCAAATTTCATTTGGGGCAGGAGATGGAAGTAAGGCTCACAAAAGTATATTCAGCATTGGAGTTTTTTTAATAAAAAAAGTAAGAAAGTTAAACTATCATCTGCAGACTGAACACTGCATTCCCCAGCTGAGACAGCTTCACCTCCCACTCTAAACTTCCTTCCTTTCGTCAGTCTAATTTGTTTTGGCCTGGTATTTTCCAATGTCAAGGTGAATGTTCCTAGGAAATTTGAGGGAAAATTATTTTGGCTGGTTTTCATCTGTTGTAGCTCTACATGAAAAATACAGACTTTTTCATTAATTTTTGGAAGTACGTCTGAGAGTAACAGCAGCTGTTGGCACACATATCAAATTCAATGCAATTATTGATCACATCAGGATGAAATATACATAAAAACTTTGAAAATATCCTTCCAATATGAAAAGCATTCAAAACCAACATTTGTTCACCTACAGTAGAACTGAATTTATTGGGTTGTTTTTTTTAAGGTTAATCCAAAAATGTTTCAGACAGGAACAGGTTGAAAGAAGAAAAAACCAAGAAAATTTAATGCAGAAAGTGCAAAGCAATTCAAAAACCAAAACCAGGGAGACCTTGAATTGGTTTCCAGTTCTTCACGAGGGAAAAAAAAAAAAAAAAGAAGAAGTGTCCAATATTCATTTACTCTTAAGGCTCAGCACTCCACGACCTCATGCTCAGAGGTCAGGGGTCTCTGAGTAGTGGCTTGATGGCTCATCTTAACCTTGCTGTTATCTCACATTTCCTTTTTATGACTAATATTTCTGTGCTGTTTTGAAGAGCAAAAGGAGAGCGAGGAGCAGATCCTAAACCAGTTTGAAAAGCTCTATGCTGATTGCAGTGGGAGAGGTTTACAGAAAATAGGAACATGATGTTAAAGCCAAGATCTCTCTGACAGCGAATGGGTCATAAAACTCCCCAAAGCTGTTGGTGTTTTCAATATTTGCACATTATCCTGCACAATTCCCATTCCCAGTGTCTATAATGGGACTTCCAAAACCTTTTGCATATTTATAGCAGATACCTGTTGTGGCTTTGTCGTGAGAGCCAGGTATTTCTTGTCATTCTACTAAATAATATTGGCTCTGCCTTAAACATGCTACTCTCTCCATTTAAAAGATCAGGATGTATCAGACCATTGCCTTCATGCCTACATATGTTCATCACATTTGTCTGAGAAGCATGAGACAGGGACTAATTTCAGCACAAATCTGCACTGTTCCCATGTACCCTGGCTATATTAATCCTGGAACTATTTACCATGGAACACACTGCTCCAGGTAGAAAGAATTGTCTCCAGCCCTATCTGTTCGGCTGCATCCATTGAAGCAAAACAATATATGTATTTTATTATTTTTTCAATTAGGATGAACTACGAGGTTCATCTGATTTATACCAAAAAATGCTACAGCTCAGGCCCAGGTGAGCTCTTGGCTATCATGGAATATCCTGACTGCAGGCAATTAGACCAGCCAGAGCAATGCACAGTATCCCACATTTACCTCTGCCTTCACCTCAGCTTTTAAGCCGTAAATTGGCAAAAATGAAAAGTCTCCTGCACTCTTTGAATTTAACCCAAGGTCTGAAACAGTTATGTGGAGTCAGCTACAAAATTCAGATTAATTCAGTGCAGTCAGACTTTTTTTGATTCCTGGAATATTGTAATTTGTTTTCCTTGGTTCCCGGTAACTTGGAACGTGGTTTGGTAGGCACTTTTCAAAAAACACGGGGAGTTCCTGCCCCCAGCCATTTAACATTTAAAACAATAAATCAGGTGTGGGTTTGGAGAGGAATAAAACACCACAATATTTATCAGACGCCAAAGTTCATGATTCTACCAAATGTCAGGTCTGGAAATGAAACTAAAGTTTAACTTTACTAGATGAAAGCCTCAACCTTTGACATCCCTACCCAAAAGCTCTTGTTTCTATATTAAACGCTGCCAATTAAAAGTGGCCACAGCTGAGCCCTTCTCCTAGTCAGGAGCACACGAAAACACATCAGTTAACAACCTCCATGTGCTGCCATTACACCTGACCACGCTTTGCTGCTGCAATTATAACCTGAAAGACAACAAACTAATGAGAAAGATTAATTCTGGCAATCTCGTTGTAGTAACACAAAGCCCACTAACGATGTCACGGCACTGCAGGCACGTCTGTGTCACAGTGACACGATGATGGGCCTTTATCCACAGCAGAAGTTTGGTTAGAAACAGCAGAGCAGCACGCAAAGGAAGAAAGGGATAAATGCCTTTGCAGAGATAAAGAACAGAGGACTCTGTTCCCTTTGAATTTGTAATATTTTAGCAAACATCCTCTTTGTTGCCTTCTCAGCTGGCTGAAAATGGATTAGAAGGTGAGGATGCATAACTTCTCTATGGCCCATTATTTCTTATTATCATCCAGATGGAGCGTGGCTATTAGAGCACCACTAAAAACTCTAATGAACTGCAGTGTTGTAGATTACTAATTCTTCAACAGCGTGTTTGTGTATCAATAATAGACTGTAAAAACAACAACCTGACTAATTAGACTAGATCAAATCTGCTCAGCTCGGCTTCCTGTCCCTCCTGTTCTGGGGGTTTGTGTGGGTGTTCAGTACTGGTGCAGCTTCCATTAAACTCCTTTCAAAGCCTCTAATCACCCCGTATAATACTGCAAACATTCAGAAACGTTTGTTTAAATGCTTATAAGATGCATTTAAATAAGAGCACACCCATGTGTAAACCATATGAATAATTTTCTCCCTATTTTGTCTGTAATGCAGGGGAGTTTACATCTCAGTTGCTCCTAAGACAGGAAGATGTGGGAGGGCCCCAACATTCATCATTAAGTCCTCTGTTTAGCAAAGCACTTAGGATTTAATTCATTAATACTTTCTGGTATTCCTGGGCTTGTTTAGGCTTTTAGCAGGGTAAACAGAAACTTGTTCTCAGCTTGTGCTTTCATTTGCTTTGCTCCCTTAGCAGTCGGTGGAACATAAAAAGAGCTGCAGTGCTGGGCCCCACTCTGAAGCTTGGGAAAAAAACACTTTTTTCAAAAACGGCCAAAGCAGGCTGTGGGATCTATGAAATAAAATTGTAACCCTGCTCCAAAGCTCATCAACACACACACACAAATAAGGTGCATCTGTTGAAACCCCTGAAAAATACTAAGCAAGTTCAGCCGATGAAGATTTATTACTTTGAAACAGAGTCATGTTTCAGATAAATCTCTCCAATTCTCTCGTTTCACATCCCATTTAACAGCCAGTGCCGCCCTTCAAGCTCCCAGAGGAGACACAAAGTGAAACTCGTGGTGGGGCTCAGCACAGCATCACTCCCATGGAATCGCACGCACTCAGCCTGGCACCTCACTGAGCAGGGCTCTCTGCTACAATCACCTCGTGCACGGGGCAAGGCAAGGCTGGCCAACAACCTCCAAGGGCTGTGATCGTGCCACAGGTTTTGTAGGGATCTCACACAGTTGTCTTCCCCTTCTCTCCTCCTTCATTCGTCTTCAGACAAGAAGATTCTTCTTGCATGACCAATCTTCACACACATTTAATTATTTCAGACTCACAGCCGTTATATAGTTTCCGACATGGCACTGATGCCAGCAGCTTTATTCTGAACTGCTTTCTTACCTTATTGACTTGCCTTTTTTTTCCCCCCCTTTCAAGTGCTAATGTAGAAAGATTGTGTTTGATTAACTCGAAAGTTACATTTCCTTTAGGTAAGGTGGACTATCAATTTGAGCAGGAAACGCTTGCATTAATGAGGCACAGTAGTAACCTTCTTTATACCTCAATTTCCTATTCAAAAATAAGGGACTGGAAGCAGGCATCAGATTTTGTGCTTTGAAATGTTCCTGGTGGAGGAGAAAGAAGGTCAAATAAAGCTTGTCCTTTCACCATATGAAGGAATGATGGTTTGTTCCCATGTCTTTATCAAACAGGTGTCATTCAAGCATATCATGTAAAAAAAAGTAATTTCCATACATGGGACCTCGTTGAAATGGATGCTGAGGTTTTTGCTGTACACCAACATGGATTTTAGGCATGAGTCCTAGTGACCTTCAGATGGGACCTACCCCCCGCAATTCCTTCTTGCCTGTATTTGGAAGATCCGCCAATAAACCTGAAATGTCAGAAATGTTCCCTTCATCATGGCTTGTGGCCAGAGAAACACTTAAAGGTATCTTCTCATCAAGCAACAATGAGGTCAGTGGGACTGTTCCATGCTTAAAAACACACCACGAGTTTAAGGTTCCCAGTTCAGAAAGCACTGAAGGACTGGGTTAAATGGATTTAAAAAACAGACAGGAATTCATCACACCTCATTCTGCCCTCCTAGACTTTAACTTAAAATAATTTAATAACATATGAGGCAAGAGAGATGAGACCTAAGGGGTGCAACACCCATCCAAAGGATGACAGTGTTTGCCTGTGTGACACCGATGCTGAGTTCAGGCTGTTCAACCTTGCCAACACAATGTAAGAACCACAATTTTTCTGTAGCTGCCACCATTAGTGTTGGGATGTGCATGCAAAACCACAAATTCCGTAGGGCCATGGATATGACTGCTGCTCCCAGTGTTCCAACTATAGGGAAAATCCAGTTTAAGGAGCTTTTACCTCAGAACTGACCATCTTCCACTTAGGAAAACTGACACAACTCTCTCAACACGATGCCATTTGTACAGAGCTGGGCTTTTCCTGCAGAGGAATTCAGCCTCCACTCCATCTCCCACTTTCACATCACCATGCAGAAATCAGCACCAGATATTAATAAACCCCTTTCCATCAACTTCATCCTATTTCAATTCTGATTACATTTCACAATAGAGCTTTGAAATGTGCTTTAATTTTCATGACACACTTTAGAAGAAATTAAATATTCTGCTCTATTAGAATATCCTTCATGTTGTTACGCAACAAAAATGTAGACAAAGTAAGATAAATGCTTACTAATCTTTCAGCTTTTTAAAAATATCATTTTCTATCTGCCGGTCTTCTTCCTTTTACCTGCTTGCTTAGTTTCTCCTGGAAAAAGAGAGAAATTGCTGAAAGTAAGAAAATTGCTCCCAAATTTCTCTTTTCTCTTTTTTTTCTCTGTCTTCAAGGAAAATTTTACTTCCATCCTTCTACTATTATTCCAGTGTGTTACAGCAAAATATGTAGCATTTAAAAAAATAAATAAGAAAAAAAAAAATATTCTTTACTTTAAAGAAATAAAGACAAGGGGAAAAAAAGCGGTGGAGGAATAAAATTTCCAATATAAGTTTTTTTTTCTTTCTTCAGTGTAAATCTTTATTAATGAAAAAGTCGTGATGAAAACTCAAAGGCAAGAACCTTTAGCTCAGAACTGCTTTTAAGTTACAAAGATTTTTAAAGCCAAAAAAAGTCAGAACTTCTGTAGTGAAATCAATCACTATATGTTTAGGGATGGTCAACCACCTAGAGAAAGTGAGCTTTGCTATCTTGGCCTTGCCAGGACATAAAAGGAATTTGTAGCTGTACCTTACTCTCTCTCCAGCATCACAGATTTGTAGGCTTGGGAGGGACCTCAAGGGATTGCAATCCTGAGGGAGGAGCAAGGGTACCTGTAGCAAGACTCGTCAATGAACTGGAGTCCACCAAATCTGCTGGTGGCTCTGCCCATGACCTGGAAAGTTTTGCCCAGGCCGAAAAATTTTGGTGGACTGGTGTTGGAAATCCCTGTTTCTACCATTGGTCTTTTGTTCCCTCCCAAGTGACCTGACTGCCCTCCAGGAAACACAGAGGATCAGTATTTTTTTCCTTTCAAGCACACTCTTTCCATGGTAGAAGTCAATCTTCATGTTCCCCTTAAGCTTCCATCAGCTTAAGCAGAAATCAGTTCTTCCAACTGCTCCCTTGAGATCCTGCCTTCTAACACATTTTTATGATCCCCTCTCCCTCCAGCTGGTTCACAGCTTCCTTAAAGTGCTGTATCTAAAAAAGAAAGAAAAAAGGTGCCTACCCAGTCCTAGTCCCAGCAGAATAAATGCCTTTTCAGCTGGTTTGTGGCACTGCTCCTGATACTTTCCAGAGCGAGAGCTACAGGTTTTACCCCACTGCTGTGTTGTTCCATTCGGTCTGCAGTCACCTATCCCTTTCCTCCTACAACATCCTCCAAAACCCTCTCCAGCCTCGCAGCACCAGAGCCAGTTATTCCATAGGCTGTGCTTATACATCTGATTTGCCCTCTTTGCACATGGTGCATTGCATTTCCCTCTCTTGACATTCCCCTTGCTGATCTGGGGACGCCTTTCCAATTTATTGGGATCATTATGGATTCTGATGCTGTCATCCAAACGGCTTGCAACCCTTCCCATAACTCTCCCAATGTGCTCTCTCTGTTCTGTCACTCATCTCTGCTAATGAAAGTGTTGAACAGAATCACACACAAGGCAAAAATCTCACTGGCAATTCCCTCCAAGTTTGACAGCGAAGCCCTTGATTATATTTTGAGAGAGATTGTTCAATCGGTTATCCCCAACTTTGTTATGACTGTGTTGAGATCGTCTTTCACTCGTTCGCTGTGAGGCCACGAAGTAAAAAACTGTCAGAAGACTTCTAAAAAGTTCAGATATATTGTATCTACTCAATTCCTTTTATTCTCTAGGCAGTTATCTTGTCAAGGAAAGAAATCAGATTAATTTGCCATGAACTCATCTTGACAAATCCTCGCTGGCTGCCGGCCACTGGAAGAAAACTAGTTTTAATCATTCATGACCAAAATATTCCTACTGAAACGCGACTGGATTTGACTCAGCACTCGCAGGGATGCACAGCAGGTACCTGGGGGATAGATGCCAGTTTGGATGCTCTCCTGTCCTTCCTCCAAATGGAAGGGAAAGGGGTAAAGCTCTTCAAGGAGGAACCCGCAGTCATACTCCCACGCAGAATATGCTTCCACCAGTGGAAAATTTTTCCCAGTTCTACCAAAGTTCTTGCAGAAAAAGCCACAGAAGAGATGAACGAGGATGACAGACATCCAGGCTGAGCCCTCAGTGCTCTCAGAATGTTCAAGAGGAACATGACATTGTACTACTTCAGACCTACAGAAAGGAAGCAACGAGAAGCCAGGAACTGGTTTCTGTCATCTTTCATCCAATTACCTGAGATCCCCAAGTATCACTGTGGTGTTCCAGTACCACTGGCAGCACTGTGATAATGAAACCCCCTAGAGACTGGGGCTTTTTATATATTTTACAAAAACAACACAAAACTCCCAGCTCTGTCAGCCTCCATGCCTCTCATCCTCGTTCACCTTTCCTGTGGCACATCTCTGGATGTGTGGCAATGTCACACAGTTTTTCAGTTCTGAAAGTCAACCTAACAAAATTTAAGCACAGAAATCTCTTGCTGGACATGAAAAATGGTATTTTAAGGCCTGATTCACAGATACGATCGAAATTTTCTACAACAGGACACTTGTTAAAAGAACTTGTCTCCTCGCTGAACTGCCCATCCAAATTTCCACACCAGCTGATAAACCACAGCAGTTACCTGCACGCAAAATTGGGCCAATATTAATGAGATTTAACAGAAAATATCTGTTTTACCCAACGAAAACAGGGCCTACCAGGTAATTGGCCTGACTTACTTGGGTAACTCTCCCTTTTAAATGCCAAACACACACAGGTATTACCTCCTGAGCACACAAAATTAACCAAGGATCCCTGTGCAGACACAGATTTGGATCACTCACTTGGCTCTCTGGAATTTCAGAACAGGCAAACACAAAGGATCTCCAGAGCCCCTTCCATCCTAGTGGTGTGATACCTTGGGGGTTATCTTTTACCTCAGATTTGTTTATCCCTCTAGCACAACACACTGTAAAACAGAGCTGTGTTGTATTCTTAGCCAGGCAGATATATTTGCTGATCTAGCTGGGCTAATTAAAACTTTCTGCTTCCTGAGAGATACAGTTGTTGTGAGTGATCCAGGACTACCTGATAATCCCTCTGGGACCATCTCAGGTGATTGCTTGCACTGTGTGTGAGCATAAAGGCTGATTTTCCACATTTACGTATCATTTATTCAGTAACAATTTTCAGTTGTTTTAAATAATACAGCTCAATAGCATGAAATAACATTTCCTTCTTCATTGTTACCTCTCCCACTCACTGTCCTATCTCTCTTGATACCATAATTTCCTTTAAACACATCAAGCCAATGACAATAAAAGTAAACCTTATATAAACACATGCTAGCTATAACCTTGAGAAAAAAAAAATCCCATAAAGCTTCCCAAGGAGGCTGTTTTACAGTTTTAAAGCTCCTTATATAAAGACACATGTTTTTGCTATAAACTAGAACCTGAATATCTAAAAATCTACTGCCATGACAGAATTACAAGGCAAAACCAGGCACATATGGCCCCAATCTGGTGGATACAACCAGGTGCTGGAGCATGTCCTGAGAAGGGAGAGGGAGCTGGGGAAGGGTCTGGAGCACAGGTCTGATGAGGAGCAGCTGAGGGAGCTGGGGGTGTTTATCCTGGAGAAAAGGAGGCTCCAAGGGGTCTTATTGCTCTCTACAGTTCCCTGAAAGGAGGGTGTAGCCAGGAGGTGTTGGTCTCTTCTCCCAGGTAGCAAGCGACAGGACAAGAGGAAACAGCTTCATGTTGTACCAGGGGAGATTTAGATTGGATATCAGGAACAATTTCTTCACAGAAAGCATGTCAAGCACCAGAACAGGCTGCCAAGGGCAGTGGTAGAGTCACCATCCCTGGAGATATCTAAAAGATGCGTAGATGTGGCATTTCGGGACATGGTTTAGTGCTGGGGTAATGGTTGGGCTCAATGATCTTACAGGTCTTTTCCAACTTAAACGATGATCCTGTGTTCTCACTCTTACACTGAAGTTCCATTGAAAAGCGGACGATGCTACATCTTTTACTCCCTAAGAGTAATTTGGTTTTTTACCGTAGGCTACTGATGTGTTTTATAGTCTTAAGGCTTTTCCATGCAGCTGCTCAGAGAATATTGAGATTGCCAAGTTCTACTGCTGCACTGAGACCAATAACCTGCCTCGAAATACTTCATCTGCCCCAGCTGTGAGACATAAGTAAGGTTAGTAACAACTAAATGATATCACAGAAAGATCTTGATACCCTTGCCTTGTGCAGCTAATAGCACTCGGAGTATGCTTCAGCAATCCAAAAGTGTCAAAATGCTTTTTCAATGGCACTCAAGAGAGGAAATCTTCACTTGCAAAGCAACTTCTAGCAACTTTCTGTGCCACTTTCTTCTGTTTTGCACTAATGGATAAATGTGAATGAACAGTTTTACTCTCTCCTGATTTGGATGTTGAAGAACTTATCACCCTTCTCCTTGCTTGAGGACTACATCTGTATGTAACAGAACAGGTTGCACAGCGAAATTGTGGATGTCCCACTCCTAGAAGTGTTCAAGGCCAGGGATGGGACCCTGAGCAACCCTGCACATGGCAGGCAGGTTGGAACAAGATGGTCTTTAAGGTCCTTTCCAACCCAAACCATTTTATAATTTTGTGATTCTAAGAAGCAATTAAGAGCTTGCCAGCAGGGCCATATTGTTGTTGGAAGAGACATTCCCCCCACTGGCCCCCATTTTAAGAAACTTTAAGAGCAGCACAAAAGCTGGCACCAGTCCTCTACTGCTGAGGAGATCAAACCAACCCTTCTGCAGCTCCTTGATGCAGAGCCACGTCTCTCCCACATCCCAGACCTCTGCAGGAGAAGAAACTGCCCTTCCACAGAACTGGCTCTGGCAGGACACCCTTAGGGGCAGAGCTGGATTTCAACCACAGCTCAACACCCAAGCCCACGAACCCCTACAGATATAAAGCCTTCTCATATTAGTATCTGTTGCTAGGAAAAATACGATTTAATCTACGTTGCTGGCAGTGATTTTTTGCTGGAAGGTGCTATCTTACACACATACACTTTCCTTGGGATCAAAAATTAAATCCTCTGGGCTCCTGGGATTGCTTGTCTGGGAGCCTGCCAGACAAGCGCTTTCCTGCAATGATACACTGTTGTGTCAGCGCGTGGGCTTAGCCACTGCTTAACAAATTTGCTAGATAAACTTCCATGATTCATCCAAACAGCCTTCAAGTGGCTAACCACCATATATTGGCAGGGAACTGACGAACGCTGCTCGAACAATGAAAGAACCCACTTAAATAATGAATTAGGTTTGACAGATCAATGGAGACACGACTGACAGCCCCCGGCACCCCACGTCACAACTGCGGAAGAGCTGAGCAGCAGCAAGAGGGGTGCCATGAGCAGTCAGCAGCCCTTCAGCACTGTCTGCCAAATACAGGAGAGTTTAGGGCCACAGGTGGCTCAGATGAGAGCATCTCACCGGTTTTAAAAAGGAAAGAGCACGTCCTATTCTCTCTG
The DNA here is from genome assembly GCA_013398015.1 of Oreocharis arfaki. NCBI lineage: Eukaryota > Metazoa > Chordata > Aves > Passeriformes > Paramythiidae > Oreocharis > Oreocharis arfaki. The sequence goes on along the minus strand of VZRR01007333.1, from coordinate 630,608 downwards.
TTTAATAAAATTAGAAGGAGGGCAGGACATCTATGTGTTTAGCATGGATAACTAAGATATCAGTGATATCTCTGTTTATGTGTCTAGCAGACACCTTCTAGTGAAACACGTCCCAGCCCAGGGCAGGGGGGGTTGGTACCGGATCTTTTAGGTCCCTTCCAACCCAAACCATTCTGAGATTCCGTGATATCAAAAGGAACCCACCCACGCTCTCCTTCATCGTTTCTCCCCTGAACAGTAATAACTTGGGGTCAAAGTGACAGCAATTACATCTGTCTCCTTCTCCAAGCTGAAAATCATGAACCTGGGTATTTTCGGACGAAAACAAGAAGTTAGCATTTCGAGCCAGTAAACTAGAAACTCCTGGAAAGAGGTGTCTAGAAATTGCTCCCATTTTCCAGAGAAGGTATCCTACACAATCACTACAACAAATTCTTCTGCTCATATGCAAAACCAGTGTGAATTGCCAGGCCTGTTTTTATCATAATTTAAAACCAGTCACTGAAAAATATCATCTCTCCCACAACCATCTCCCAATAAAACTGGAGTAAATAGAAGCCAAAGTAATTATGGATATAGATAAAAGTATCTCCCTAAAGGAAGAACAACAAAGCAGTCTTTGCTCAGCAATTCTGGGGACCAATGGGTAACTGAGAGATTCTTCTGTGTCTTTCACAACCTGAGGAACAGTGAATTATTCAATGTTAATTGACACTCCTGCCTTCAGTATCTTGTTCTAACCTTCCCTTGCTGCACGGATCACTGGAGCATTTCAGTGACCAGTGGAATAAACTGAATTCCTGCAATTGCTTGGATGAAGTACTGTCTAGGTCCGCTCAGCTGGACAAATAAACTCTTGTAATTGCTGTATTTATGGAGCCAGACTGATGTTGCAATCTGCTCTGTGCCATTCAGAGCCATTTCACTGTTGCACACGGAGAGGGGGAAACCATTGCTCCAGGTTACACCAGAAGCATGGAATGTGTCAGATGCCCTCTGAGCCCCAGGCCGGGGGCTGCTTTAACCTGGCAGGCAGCTAAAACTCCCCCAGCCACCTGCTCACTCAGTCTCCCCCAGTGGAATGGGGAAAGAACCATAAAAAATGGCAAAACTCATGGGTTGACATAAGCACAGCTTCACAGGACAGAAAAGGAGGGGGAAAAAATAACAATAATGGTAAAAGAATACAAAAAACGAGTGATGCACAATGCTATTGCTCACCACCTGCTGACCAGTCACCCTCCAGGCCCCCCAGTTCTACTGTTCAGCACGATGCCATATGGTGTGCAATGTCCCTCTGGCCAGTTTGGGTCAGCTGTCCCAGCTGTGTCCCCTCACGGCTCCCTGTGCCCCCTAGCCTCCTCGCTGGCAGGGAATGAGAAGCTGAAAAGTCATTGACTTCATGTGAGCACTGCTGAGCAACAACTAAAACCTCAGTGCGTTATCAACATTATTCTCATTCCAAATCCAACACACAGCACTGTACCAGCTACTGGGAAGAGAATTAACTCCATCCCTGCCTAAAACAGGACTCTGGGAAGCTGGCTGCTTTTCTCCCAGTGAAATCACAGGAAGGAAGCAAGAATATGACAGTACTCCTGTTGTTTAAACATTCACACTTGCTCCCCCAAAAACCCCCATCTCTCCAGAATTTTTCAAGCTGTTTCACCAGACCACACTGCCACCTTCCCCGAAATGCTTTTTCCCTTTTACTTTCTGCTCACTGAAGGCCTGGCTGTGCTGAGCTGCAAGGTAGTGATAGCGGTGTATGAACCAAAAGTTTCCTTCTATTCTCTTTCTTGATATGTTCTTCTTTCTTNTCCTGTCAACAGGGCTCTTTCATTCTAGTTGCCTTTCCCTTTTCTTTATTTTTTTTTTTTTTTTTCTTTTTTTTTTTTTTTTTTTATGTGAAAGACACAAACCCAGTCGGTTTTACATCTGTATCTATGGCTGTGCTACAGAAACCTAAAAGCTGCTTGTGGACAGAAGTAGAGCAGCACAGGCTCAGATTTTGTTTGGAGGCTCTGAGCTGACAGAAGATAATGGGAGGTTTACAACAAAGGTCCTTCCTGAATGATAAACGATTCCTGGTCTGTTCGAGGGATCTGACAGACCTCCCTATTTGTTCTGCTCTGCACAGAGAGGGGATGAAATGACCTAGATCAACACAAAAGGTGCTACAAAAATCAGATTTTCAATGCCTATTCAGCAACTCTAGGCAGCAAATGCACAATAGGTGTTTAAACAATAAGCCTTGTAAAAACCTTGCTCCTGTATCATAGGATGCTTTGTTTGCTATTTTTAGCTTTTCAAGTGTCAAGAAGCAACAGAAAAAAATATTGCTGAACAGCACTGGACACCAAGATAAAACAAGTGAGGCAAAAAGAAATCTAAAGCAAGCTCCACGAGATGAGGTTAAGTTATTCAAAGCTCTCTTTCCTGCAAGACAGGTGATGTATTTCAGCTTAAATATCCCACTCAATCTGTCCTCAGAGAACAAGCGAGTGACAAGCTGCCAATCCAGCTGAAAAGCGCCCCATCCATCAGGGCTTCCCCCGCCCCTGCCCCGCACCAAGCAATGCTTCATCAGCACCTACAGAATCTGAATCTGCCTATTTTTAACAAGAACACCGTTCTGCCATCCTGCCCACCAGAAGGATTTGCAAATCTCTCCAAATACTCCTCCCAGGTCCTGATAACTTTGCCAGCGTGAATAGGAAACTTGGGGCTTTCAGAACACGCCGCAGCTCGCTGACGAGGCAGGGAAGATTTCCTCTCCTATCTGCAGTTTGCATGAGTAGGCAGCTGGGATTGTGATGAATTATTATCTCTGATTCCAGTGCTAAGTTTAAGACATTTATTTGGCATAGTCTGTTAGAAAAAAACACTGCCAGTATCAGCTATTGGTATTAGCAAACTTCTTCAGGAGAACTACTAAAGGTATTTCACAGCCCCTCTCTGTTTATAACAGGAGTGTGTTTCTGGACCAGAGATATTTATTGACTGAACTGTAATTGAATTTTACTGAATGTTTATCTCAAAACACTGTTTCAAAAGAGAAACTAAACCATCTTGGTTTGAAAATAACTCAGTTCTTAGTTACACTTTTTCATGAGGCCAAATCCTTCTCCTGAGCTCAGTGGACACTCTGAATGCCCGGGAAATTGCATTTTCCATCATCTATTTGTTGTGCCTTCCTGTTTCATTTTGGAGTTCAGAGTGTCAGGCTCTCAGGAGCTGGCTCTGCAAAGCATGTCCATACAATCCTGCAGGTCTGATCTCTCTGCACAAATACTGCAAATATTAAGCCCACGACCAGTGCCTGTTCTGAAGCTGGCTTATTTTCTAACCAGTAGAAAAAGATCAGTCGAGGTTTGGATTTCAGGAGCACTCATCACACCGATGTGCACGCATTAGAAATCCACACCAATATTGTTGCAAAAGATTCAACTATCTGAGGACAATTCAGCATTTTTACTTGTAAATTCTACTTGTAAATAAACCAAAAAGGTTCCTCCTGTCTGTAGCCTTCCTGCCTGCCACAACGCTCTTCAACCGCCCCCCACCCACAGAGAAGACAGAGAAGGCACATTTATTTTAGTGTTATTATTTTTATGCAATACCTGACTCAGTCAGTAGCCCTTTTGCCACACTTCTTAAATTTTAGATTCTACTTTCGACTTTTTCTAAAAGCCTACAAAACAACACACAGTTTCCCAACTGCTAAGCTCACAGTTGCCACTTATAAATTTTATGTGGACATTTAGTAATTTTGTAGGTAACACTTATGGAAATTATCTGCCAGTGCCACATACACAGCCTGTTGTCAGTGTCAGCTTTGATCCTGCTACTTGTATTCCCCACCTTTAACGTGAGTTTCAGAGATGAAAAAGCAAGGAGACAAACCACCTGGAACAGACACAAAGCACGTTACAATCTCTTCCTTTCCACTTGCTGAGGCCATGCCTGCATTTTGTTGTTGTTGTTACCATTATAAACAGCAGTACTGGCATCCATTATGTTTTTATGGCTCTCATCACACCCAAAATCATTTACCACTTAAGTTTCTTCTGTGAAATCCCCCTCTACAGGACAACAGAAGTCCCCCCTCCCAAAAAAAAAAAACAAACCAAACCAAGGGAAATAAGTATCACAACGCATAAAAAATGTTCCATATGCACTTTATTCTCCAAATCCCCAGGTTCTGTAAATACCACAAATCAGTTCCAACAAATGGTGTATCAGCTCCTATGGGTTTTTGATGACCTATCTGCAATAGCTCACTAATGCTCTGGCTTGGGAATTTGCTTTTTATGGACTCGGAAATGTTTTGCAACACATCAACCCATCATGTAAAGATGGTGTTCAGCAGAAATTTCATTGCAAGAGTCCTAAAATTGCACCCTCTCTTTTTAAAAAGCATTTTTAAATCTCTAAACAAATGGCTTTAATCTTCCAAAGATCTAGAAAGACTGTGCAAAGAAAACTTTCTTTTTATAGTTCAGTATTTCTCAGAGATGAACTCAAAGTGTTAGCTGAAATAATTATCAGAGAGATTATGCAGATCTTATTATCTAAAGGTTTTGTTTGCTCTCTTGTTACATAATTGCTTAGTGTTTGCATGGTGCTCAGAAAATAGAAAGCACCAGAGAAATACCAAGAGTTATTTATTTAACAGAAAAATAATTCTCCCAAATGGTATTAACATTTTAAGTTGTCTCTACTATATTTTGAAGATTTCTGGTTATCTGTAGAACCCCTCTGTGATGTAACCTTGGCAGCACGTGAAATGAGAAATGTGCCTTACCACTACTGGTTTTGGACTATTTCAGCAGGGCTGTGAAACAGCAGGAAGCAGAAAAAAAAGGTGCAATATATTGCCTCATCATTTCCTTCACTTCTAGCTTTGCTGGTGACAAAGGCCACCACATTCAGAAGACAAAATCAGGATTTATATCTCAAACCAGTGCCATAAAGTACACAATCAATTTATGGAATCACTAAATGTTTCAAGAACTGGATAAAACTACATCAAATGATTCCAGGCTTGTGGAAGTTTATAAGGAAAACTCAGACTACCTGAATTCAAATACACTTTGTAACTTCTAACCAAATTCCAGCCAAGACCTCTCAAACATGATAAAAGCCATCTTTGAAGTATAAAGATGAGGCCCCAAGTATAAGCTTGCCATTGGTCACACTTATGTACCCAGACCACTTAACCTTGGCAAGCAATTTAAAAGCTACAGCAACTACACAATTTCAATACCTGTTTTCAAGAATTCCAAGATCATTTCATGATTATTTACAGGTACCACGGGTTTTTTTAGGACGTCAAGAAAGCTTACAGCAAGTGCGCCACACAAGCGTCGTACTGGCCACAGAACTGCCCTTAAACACAAGAAAATCACACTTTACTTACAGCCAACCATCATCATGGCCACCGAGAAAATCTTCTCCCCATCCGTGGTCGGTGCTATGTTCCCAAATCCTATCGTTGTAAGGCTTGTCATGGTAAAGTAGAGAGAGGATATGTACAAGGAGTCTTTGCTGGGCCCTCCTTCCCACTGGCCCGAGCCCGTGGTGTTGTAGCGATATGGGGTCCCGATGCTCAGGGCCAGCTGGTAGAGCCAGCTGTCCGTTTTGATGGTGTTGGTCAGCTCATCTATGACTTCGTAGTCCCCGATGCTGTACCAGATGCAGGCCAGCCAGTGGGCCACCAGCCCGAACACACACACCAACAGCACCAGCACAGCAGCACCGTATTCCAGATAATGGTCCAGCTTCCTGGCCACCCGACCCAGCCGCAGGAGGCGCACCACTTTTAAGGAACTGAAGAGGCTACTGATTCCCTGGAAAAGAATAAAAATCATTATTTGGTCTGAAATATCCCGCTGGTTAGCACAGAAAGCTGCACAGCAATTCCTGCATCTGCTTAAAATCTTTCTGTGCAATTTTTCAGGCCTCACATAACAGAACACAAGATCAAACCCTTCTCTCCCTCCAGTGCTTTTGTCCTCATCAGGCTAAACTGAGTTTGGCACTCACTAGGTGGATAAATTACTTTGTTCACACTCAGTCTTTCTGTAGAATCCAAAGTTGGAAATGGCAAGTTTATTACAAAAAGGAGTGGTTCAATGCTTCGCCAGTTTGAAGTAAATTGGAGACTCTGCTTTGACCTCAAGAAGATCAAAGGAGGTGGAAGAGCAGTCACAGATGGAACTACACCATCCCAGTGGAGCCTTCCTGAAGTTTCTCAGAACAGCATTCTATTGAATCCAAGCAGAGGATTGTTATTCTGGCCAAAACGGGGGCACACCCACCTCAACAACCCTCAACATTAAGGGATGCTCGAGAGAAACATCAAAACATAACAGCAGTGGGAAACTCAGAGAAATCTGCCTGTTGTGAGCCTCATCCACCAAACAGGAGCTGAGTAACTTCCTCTAGTACAACACTCTCCACCTCTTACTGTCCTTCAAACATAACTCTGGACATTTTGTTACTTACAAGAGTCTCACTGACTGAACATGGAACTGAACAACCGTGGGCACATCGCCTTCCTGAGCGAGGGCAATACAGACCACGAGGCACGTGCCTTTGCACACAGGGTTAACTTCCTTTCCAAGCAACAGACACTGCAGATATTTTCCTAAAGCGAGTGTTGGTGCAGTGTTGTTTGTTTGTTTGTTTGTTTTTTTTTCCTGTCAGGCAAGATACATGAAGTACAAATAAATGGAAATACAAATATTTAGGGAATAAGAACACAAGGACCATCAGAAAGTTAACAGGAACATCCGAGAGGGGATAAGAAATGTGTATGTCCTTCTCAATGTACAAATGGTTTGAGAGTTTAGAGATGCAGAAAGAGAACAAAAATATGCTCTTGATCTACTGCAATCCCATGATATACCTAACTTGTGCATTAAATTAATTAGTGGCTCAAAATAGAAGGTTTGTAAAGGAAGCTTTCTAATATAAAACATTCAGAAGCTGAAGACATTTAATTTAAAGTAGAAATTAAGACATAGAAAGCAATGAGGCAAAAATTCCTAGTTACTGTGCCAAGATTAAATTGCCCTTTTCTACGCATCATTATCAAATCAGTCTAGTCAAAACATTGGCTAATTATATTATCAAACAGTAAAAGACTGGAGTTTCTGGAGTTTTCCATACTAGAAAAACATTCACTTCTTTTGCACCTCTGTTCCTTCTTCTTTTTGCACCTTCTCTCCCTTTTCCCAACGTTTGAAGGGTAACATACATCTGATATTTCTAGATGTAATCTGTTTGGCACAGTTCTTGTATGCTTTTCAAATCCTGTTGGAATGTGTTTCAGATCCCCAAATCCTTCATAAATTGAAGCTCTATATTTGCATTCAAGCTCTCATGATGACTAATGCCACAGAGGGAAGTGGAATTTTCCCATTTTGATTTCTGCGTTTTGCATTTACACAAGACAGAGATCTAGTTTATCATCCTTGTTTCCATCTAAATGTGTGTCTACTTGTTTGCCTTAGGATATATGACTGTGAGACACTCTGAGCAGCCAACTTTTACAATAAACTGGGAAGTCCCTTCCAATATTCCTGACACAATGGACTGTGGCCAAAGGACTGCTGAATGAGGGCCCGACCTCACAGAAACAATGTCTACATTTTTTTTAAAAAGAGAACTTCAGAGTAGTTTAACAGTTATTCTGCATTATGTTTCACTGAGTTAACCTTGACTTAGAAAGTTTACAACTTTGAAAAGAGAGAGAAAACAGCAGAGTGTTTTTCTCGTAGGACCAAATCCTGTTGCCTTGGTCAAATTTTTGGAAACAAATCCTGTTGCATTGGTCAAGCCAGGATGCACTATTTCTGTTTTACATAGAGTCACCATCCAGTACCAGGATTAAGGCTAGGGAAGGAGCTAGAGACCTGGAATTCAAACTTGGTGGGCCCTCCTTTACACCCAGTAGTTTAAGTTTGTCCCAGTGGCACAGCTTACACTGCACTTTTTACTGCACAAACAACCCTTGAATAGAAGAGTTTACAGTGTGACCTCCATCCCCCATGCACACTTCATCTTCTCTAAGTTACATGGACAATTTAGCAGTTGTAAAAAATACCATAAAAATACAGCATTTATTTCAAAGTCTGGAAGAAAGTTTGTGCTGTTGTTTTTTTTTCCCTAAGCACAGGTAACAATCACATCTCTTATGTATAAAACAAAGAGAAATATTTCATTTTAGCTGACATTGAAACGTATTATTTCCAAACAGTAATTCATTTAAGTTTCATTGTAAGTCATAAAGCCACTTCAGTTTGATCCCTTACTTAAGGCCAAAAAATCAAGAGATATATTTCATTCATATTTCATGTATAATCTTCCAAAAAAGAAAGACAATACTGAAAGCTTCAAAAGCCTCTTCCATAAAGCACTATATAGGAGACAGCAATTAAACAAATGCTAAATGAATATGGGATATATCACATATAGAGTATATCATATTTATATATATATGTATATGTATCAATCACATATGCACCAAGTACTGGTTGGGTCAAGCTGGTACCTTCCTACTTATAAAATTGCCCACAATTAATGCACAATATTTAATATGCAAAGCTGTGCCTCAGATTCAGCAACAATGTCTTTGATAGAAGTTATGTGAAAGACTAACTGCCTTGAATTACATTTGGGCTATTAAGAAATTCAGTTTTCTAAACTCAATTGATTGCAGGCTGGCTTTAATTGCATTTTTCTTTTAACTGTATTTATGCTCTGTAATGAATACTTTGGAAACCCTTCTACTCCAGGATGAGCAGCTGCTCTGACAGAAGTAACTTCAGCACTCAAGGAACAGAGAGGTGATTAGAAATTGTGAATGGAGAATGTAATCCAGTTTGGCACTGGCATCATGTAAATAAAGCACATGTTGGATACTGGAGATCCAACCTTCTGGGAGGGCCATTTGTGACTCCATTGCCATTTCAACTGGGCCAACTGTCTGTAACAGCTGCTGGGCTCTGTTCTCCAACTGAGACCATCTCCTTATGCTAGCAACCATCCAATCCAGCCCTCTGGGGTTTTGGCTAACGTATTTCATCATGTCCTAATCAGATGAGGACACTCAGCTTGCTCATCATCAATCATCTCAGCTGCAGAAATCTTTCCACTGAAAAATCACCTACTCCAAAGCTGCATTTTGGGTGTCAAGTTTGGAACCAAATTACCATCTGCCACACATCATTGATTTAACTATTACAAATGTGAGTCACAGGAGTTTTTCCCAGGGACTTCTAAGGCCATTGGATCAGGAGAGGACAAGAGCAGTGGCTCTGAACCAGCCATTTTTGTACCACTATTTCAATTCAGGAGACAGCTGAAGCCATACAAAGGACGTAGACACTGTCAAATTTACCCAAAAAGGTATTTTTGAGGGATTGATGTTTAACTTTGGAATTAAATTAGACATTCATGATTAAGCAAAGCCCAAGCTTCTTGACACGAGCGCCTTGCAAAGTCTGTGTTCTCAAATTCTCTTGATACACTAAGAAGGGAAATTCAATTTGATAGCAGAGGCACNGCCATACAAAGGACGTAGACACTGTCAAATTTACCCAAAAAGGTATTTTTGAGGGATTGATGTTTAACTTTGGAATTAAATTAGACATTCATGATTAAGCAAAGCCCAAGCTTCTTGACACGAGCGCCTTGCAAAGTCTGTGTTCTCAAATTCTCTTGATACACTAAGAAGGGAAATTCAACTTGATAGTGGGGGAAAAACTGATGACAGCACTCAGTGTGACATGCAGAGGGACCAGTCCTTCCTTTTAGAACTACCTGACTCTTGCCATTTCAGACCCTAGATGTTACCACACGGTCGAACTGGCGTCTTCCAGGATGAAAGAAGTGTCTCAGCTGTGTGTCTGCATCCAGCTGAACTCTTCCACCCACAGGACTGAGACAGACATCTCCTGAAATCGCGATGCACGCATGGTGGGAACAGACCTCTGCACCTCCAGCAAGAACAGGGAGCAAAGTCCTCTTGCACTTAATGAATCCCCGATAAGCTAGGCAATGGGAAGGATGAAGCTGTCAAAGTTGTGTTTTACAGGGGTCAAGAGCCAGACAGGCAAGAAGATGAAGGGAACATTGTCACCAAAGGAAAATGAAGGTTAACAAGGGCAGGAAATCATCTGAGTCCACAATGACGCCACCTAAAACCTCCTAAACCAGGGAAGAGAATGTGGAAGCTGTTCTACACTAAAGGAGCAGCAGAATAGCAGAGCTGCATGTTTGTAAAATCTGAGAAAGAATAGCTGGTTACTTGCTAATCTAATTAATCTTTTCTGAAGTTGGGAATTATTGCATGAATGTTTTTTAAAAGTAAAATAAAAACAAAAACAGCCATTAGTTTCAACCATCTAAATATACAAAAATCTGCTTAAACCTCGAAATTAAATCCCAGTATGCTGAAATGGTAAATCATGCATAACTTTTTCTTTCTACTAGGGAACAATGTGTTTTTAACTCTAGGCACTTTTTCAATTAGATTTCACTCCATGATTTTTTATTTATTTGTTGTTAGCTGTGGGTACACACACAACGGCAACAACAAAAAGAAACGAAATATTCATTTTAAATGAGTTCCAAAACTGAAATACTCCGAGCTTTGAAAACAAGGACTGGTACTGCATCATTTAACAGAAAACACTGTCTCAAAAAAGGTCAGAGGAAAAAAAGAAAAACTTTTCACTAAGTTTTGATGTTCAGCACACTGTGGTTTTGAAGAATTTATGGAGTGGCCAAGAACCAGAGCTATGAAATGTTGGTAGCGCACGTTGCCACTGCAGCCAAAGGGTGACTGCAGTATACACAGATGTGAAGCTAAATTTAAGCTAATATCTTTATGCTGGACACAAGCAATTACAGCAAATCTGCCATTAAAGAGATCAAATCCTCAGAGGAGTTTGCAGCCGGGCTCACCTCGGTGCAAGAGCAAAAGGGTTTTGTGCAGCCACAGCATGGACTGAGCTCCAAGCACCCTCCTGGATCCCCCAGGATGCTGTAAACTGATGGCCAGCCACCCTGTCCGAGGGGACAGCCCATCTTTCCTCCCTGGAGAGTGAGGAGTGGGGCATGTCAGAGGAGTGACTCACCCCATCCATCTCTGACAGCTGGGGAGGGGATGAATCACCCTCCCCTCCCACTGAACACTAAAAGGCTGAGGGCTATCGCTTACACAGCTGCTGTGAGGGGAAATCAAACCCATCCTCAGAAACCCGGAGAGCCCAGATCTGTACTGTGCTGTCAGAGAGACAGACACTGCGGAGCACTGCCTCTCAACGTGACACTGATCCTGCTCCAGATGAGCTTGGGGAATAAATGCTATTAATAACAGGAGGCTGAGATGCTCTGCAGATGCAACAGCATGCTTATTTCTTCGTTCAACAGCCAATTACTTCACATAATGTGATGCTACACTACCTTCGGTTCCTACAGGATTTTGAAGAAGTCCCCATTGACTTGAAGAAGGAATTGAATCAGTTCATGAAAAATAGAACAATCACAAAGTAAACTGGACCGGAGCTCTTGATCTCAAAAGGGCAAAAGAGCTGGTAAATTATAAATGATAGTATATTGAACTAAAGATAGCAATAAGTGAAGACAGGTGGATGATGAGAGGTAGAAGAGTCAGACACCTAGCAGCAGAGGACACCTGGAATGTCCTTACATCAAAAGGTACAAAAGGCTGTAACTCAAAGAAGGGGAGAAGCTTGTAAAGCTGGGAATCATTATAAATGAGTAAATAATCTCCGTGAGGAAGAAAACAGAAACAGAGAACTGACAATATATAAGAAATAAAACATTGATCAACAGGAAACTACACCTTAGAGACACAGAAGACTAAAGCAAGAATGGCCAAATGCCAGGTTGAACCTCTCCTTGCAAAGAATATTAAAACAAATACCCAAAGATATTTCACATTCAAAATTGAAAAAAAAAAAAAAAAACGACTAAAGTGATCGAGCTGCAATAAAGTAAAAATAATCCAGGCTTGGGTTAAAAATTAAATTAATTCTGAGCATTAGTTTCCAAAGATGATGTTGATATTTCCCAGAAAATCTAATGTACCAAGAAGGAAATAAACAGATATATTACCTGAACAAATGTTAAGGGAAAGTGTAATTAGAAACTTTGAGATAAATCAAAATGCAATCAGTGGAGCAATAGGTTTGCTAAGCTTAGGCTAGCTGGGATCTATCCAGGGTTTCCTGATAGCTTTCTCTGATAACACAGCCCATTTTCTAATAAAAGAAAGGCAGGAATTCAGTAACATAAGAGAAGAAATTATTATGAAACACAGGAAAAAGAGGGACCACCACTGGGATACCAGGGTGACTGAAGAACTTGTGGAAAGGGTGGAAAAATGGAAATCATAAAAAAGGAGTCTAGCAGGGGTTACAAGTGGTGACTCTCAGTGATTTTGCTGGTTTCTTAGTGACATAAACAGAAATAGTATATGGTCACACAATCTGCTAATGGCACCTCTGGAACACACTGTCAGGCACAGAGAATACCCATGGGAGAATAAAGGAAACTGTGATAAAGCTTGACAATACAGAGTCCCAAGGCTTCCATTAAAGGGCAAATTAACAAAAATGTCTACAACTACCAGGATCTTTCACTGAAGATAACTGAGAAAAAGAAATACTTGGGTATATGGGTTAATCCCACATACCCATCCCACAGGACTCAGAGCAACCAGTGAGCTACACTCATAGAAGAGGTTAATCCAACTCCTGGTCAGAGCAGCTGAGTGTTTCCACCACCAACAGGAAAAGGCAAATCCCAGTTGCAAAGTGAAGACGAATTCTCCACCTGGTATAATCTGTAAAGCTCTGCCCTAAAGAGATGTATTTGAACTCAGCTTCCTGCAGACAGAGGCAGCCAGAACAGCCATAAACATGTTCATAAAATCTCATAAATGAGGTGTCTAGACAAGATCAGTTTGCTTAGACTAAGGAAAGGAAAAGAGGTGTGTTTATGCAGGGGAGGGATGACTCTTCTTTCTAAGCATATCAAGGAGATAAACACGAGGGAGGGAAAAGAAATATTTAACCAAGGAGGCTGGCACAGGGAGGAATGCACAGACTGCAAATTAAGAGAGATTTATTAAGACACCATGAGGAAAGGCAGATTTTGATCAGTTTATGGGATGGGTGACACAATGAACCTGCTCACCAAAGCTGATGACTCAGTGACTCAAAAGGATCCCACAAGTTTTACACCTATTTTTTTTTCTGCTTTTGCTTTTATCCTTTGAAAAATCAAAGTGAGGCAAATACAGTCTCAAGGGGCAGGGGGGGGTGCTCATCTCACCTCAGCCTAAACTAGACCACAGAGGGGTTTGCATCTGAGCTAGTCACACTGTGTCACTGCAGTTAGTCAAGGGTGAGAAATAGAAGTTTTAGGGCAGAATGACTCCTCAGACCTACTCTGGAGGTACATCATATGAGGAGCCATGCCCCAAATGTGCCTGTATCTCCTTGTGGACAATGCCTGGCCCCACGTTTCATCAGGTGAATCCCATGCTTAGCACATTTTGAAATACAGTCCAAATACTTTATTTGGAGATGTGTGGGCAAAATTTTCCTTACTTTTCTCTCACCAGAAGTAATTACAAAAACAACAACAACAACAACAAAAAAATCACCCAAACAAATCACGTAGCTGATTCTGTGTAGTTTAGTATTGAAGCAGTGAAAAAGGCAGGATTTTTGTAAACCTTGGGCAATCTCCACCAAACAGTTGTTACATGATGGCAAACAACGTAAGAGAAAACAAAGTGCCTACAGTTTTTGGGAATGACTGAAATGGTGAGCCCTGCCAACACGAGCAGGTGAGCCTGCAGGCACACAACCAAAAAGTCCCATTCTGTGCAGTGCAGGAGGAGTGTCCTGGAGGATGTAAAGGCTGCTTGAAATGCAACCAGAAAATCACTCCCAAAAGAAATTTTTGAGCTTAGCTACTTAAATAGAGCTTAGCTCTAAAATCCCTGGTTAGCTCCTTAATGCTGCTTTACTGGAGTTAATGTTAAAATAAATCTTCCAATATATATCAGAAATCTTTATTTCTCAGTAAACAATCAGTGTAATAAAGTTGCATAGTTACAAATCAAAAGGAGGGAATGAGAAAAATAAAACAGCGACATCTCTGATTTATCACCACTTTAAGAGCAGAATTTAGGGTTGTATTCAATTATGTAGATACATGCAGGAGTAAAGGGTTTTGTGTCTTCTGCACAAACTACCTCGATCCCAGGTCCAGATACGAGCAGAGCCCATTTAATACTTGGAATTATTGGAATACACTGGAAGCAATTGGAGTAGTGACTTCAGTGAGCGAAAATTTGAGGCCTTGCAGCAAAATGAAAGCAAGTAGGTTTCTTTATGCATTTTCTGAAAGTACCCCTAAATTTATTGCTCGAGATTTATCTTTTATTTTTTACCAGGGGGATGGAGAAACTTCCCTTTTTTTTCCATCTAACACAAATGTCAATAAGCTGTAACAGTATAAATAAACTTCCAGTGAACTGCTTATGGCACAACTACACAATGCAGTAAACATCAAACAGTAAATAACTGAGGTTATAAAGAGAAGGGTGATTTCAAAATATTTCTTCTAGATGCAAGATAAGGGGATGTGGCATCTTGCACTATTCATTTGTTAGTGCATCAGTGTGCCCAAAAGAAGGGAAAAAAGACAGTATCACAAAATATGGTAATTTTCACTTACTATGGGAAGGTGGGTGGAGGACAAAATGGGAATTTGTGCTACTCCCATCAGCATCACTTCATGGAGCATCTGACCAGATTATTTGATTTTGTCATCTTCTTTTGTAAGCCTTCCCCTCCTCTGTGAGCAAAAGGGATCACTCAGGGCTCCAAGCTTCCCTCGCAAGTGCTCCACACACGATTTCCTCTTTTGGGCTCTGTATCAGCTTACATGGCTCTGAGTGAAGGTTTGATTTAAACAGCTTGTACCCAACATCTGCTTCCCAGTAATATATACATCACATTAAAAAAAAAAGGGGGAAAAAAAAGGACCACTGGGACATCTAATTACAGTTCAGTATGCCACAACCCACAGCAGAGAGGTGCAGCACGAGGCTATCAGGTCACCCATCACCCCCTGCACTGGCTCTGGCTCAGCTCCTCCCTTTCACAAGCTGCCCCTCACATCCATGTGCCTCCACAGGGAAGGCTGCAGAAATATCACAGACCTTGTACAGCATTAAAGTAGCTGGTTAATTAATTTAAAAAATTTAAAAGCTGATTAATTAAAACTGTGGGATTACTTTAATAAAACCTTAGAATAAAAGCCAAAGAGAAGGGGTGTAATTCTGCAAGTCAGTGCAATGGGGTGATAGAGGTGAATAAGTGAAAGGGGGGAAATGGTTGAAAACCTACAAAATACACACCTACAGTGCATACATTTATAACTTAATACCATACCCATGCTGTTGTATTATGATATTGTGGGTTTTCACACACTACAACAGCATGACAGCATTCTTCATATTTAATTGTCTTCTGAGTGCATAACAAAGGGGCAAATGCCAGGTCCCAGGGTTAGTGCTTCTGTCATTACATTGCTAGGAATTTTCATCATGGCTTAACACTTGGTTGCAGCCGGGATTTAGTTCTGGGAATTATTTTCTCCATGTCGGCCACCTAGATTTAAAAGAAGTAGCTAGCCATAGACTGTGCTTCAGAGCCAAAGCCACATTCTTGAAACACACCAATTCATCTTCACCTCGCATACGCCCCTCAGACTCCTTCTTCCAAAAACCCTCCTTCAAATGCCTCCCACAGAGGGAATGTTTGCAGTAAAGCACTGCAGGTGTGAACGTGGCTACACCAGCTTCAGCAGCTTTTATTTGCTCTCAATTTACGGACATTGCAATTTTAGTTTCTGTTAACTGCAGTGATACAAAGAAGTTTCTGACAGTGCTGAAATAGATCGATAATAGTAATTAAAAGAAAATTACAATTACAAGGAGTCCATGCTCTAATATGCCCTGCATAGATCACTAAATTTTAAAGGCCACTGGGTCATGTAGTCTTACATTATTAAATAGGCACAGAACTTTGGTTTAGGTCATTTAAATTTCTCTGCTTTCACCTTCAGCCATTGGCTCACAAAAATTAATTTTTGCAGAAAGGATGAACTTTTACACAACTCATCTGAAAGCCATCTATTTGGCTGCCACCCTGACTTTGTCCCTCATTCTTTGCAGAATGTGACATGCCATTTCAGGACCGTGTTTCTGGCACAGACGAGATCCAGCTTCTATGTTTTGTTTCACGACAAACTCAGAAATTCATGAATCTCAGTTAAAATTCCCAGAAAAAAGAAAAATAATATTTTTCAGAATAGTAGGAGGCTTTTTCAGCTGAATTTAACCCTGAATTTGTGGAAGCATTTTCCATTTGGCCAAAAGCTTGTCCATCCATCTACTTCGGGGAATATTTACTCAAAATACTTATTTGCAGAGGCTCTAATTCACGTGAGGACAAGAGCCAAACACCTGCCCAACATCCTGGTGGCCTGGGATGCAAACTGACATCCCAAAGGGAGCGCTAGCAAGGTTTGATCATATCTGATCAGCATCTTCAGGCACCTGCAAATTTGCTGACAATTTCATCACAATGTGAATCTGATCATTCTGACTTGTATGGAACAAATGGTTACAGACAACCTTTTTGTAGCCCAGACTGACAGAGGTCAGATTATTTCTCTCCCTAATAGGCAAACCATATATAAAGGCTAAGCCTCGAGGTAACATGACTCTCCAGCTTCAAAAGCAGGGAGCTGTGATTTCATACATTTTATAAATTGGTTCATACAGCAATGGTAGAGTTGTTACATACAGCTCATTACTCAGGGAAAAGAAAAGTAGAATCTCTACAAGCAACATGTAACTCCAAGACACAATTACAGTTTCCAGCCGCTACACACTTCACATCCTAATACCAACAGGAACTTCACGGGACCAAAACCTTTGGATCCAACCACCATACTCCCCATTAATCAAGTATCCCACTAAGGATTCCACCTTCCTCCCCATTAGTTCATTTTTCTCCAGCCTATTTTACCTTGTTTTCCTACCCTTTCAATACCACTTAGCCACTTAATTCCTCATCCAGCACATCAACTTAGGTCACTCTGTACTGTGCAAGGTCTCTCTCATGTTACCTTTCTCCCCTCCCTGTCACACATCCCAATCCCCCGAGCAGACTCCAACAGCCTGGCTCTGTAACTCCAGGCTTGGAAACCTACACCTCTAATTCTGCCTCAAATCATCTTAACCCCCCTCAGTTCTCAATTTGTGTCTCATAATCCTCTCCATCAAATCCTTCTACCGAGGCTCTACATGCACTCAACAACAAAATAACTTTGATTTGCAGTCATGTTGGCCTCAGGTGGGAATGCCAGCCTTGACCCCATGCTGCCTATGAGGGAAATGACACCATTCCTACTGTGGCCAGGCCTGGCTGCATTTGAAGAACTACAACCCTCGGTAAGAAAACACACATTTCCTGTTTCCAAACTGATTTTTTTTTTACTCTTTCAATTTATCTCCTTAATTTTGGCATTATAGATAGCACTCTGGTGCTTGAGGCATCTTTATGCACTTTAAGCACCTGTATCACATAGAGCAGTCTACATCAACAACATCAAGACAAAATCCCAAACTTCCTTGGCCATATCTTTCTTTGTGAGTGAGAGACCTGCCCATAGGGAGGAAAAGAACCCCCCTGCAATGGTATTCCCCCTTCTCACCTAGCTCCTTAGCAACTAGCAAAAAAGCATTTGATGCTTCACGTGGGACAACAAGGGATGGATGTGGGAAAAACAAGGGAAATTTGGAAAGTCACCTTTCACTCAGCTGGCTTTTAGGGCTGTTCACTCTCACTTCGGTCCATCCCTCGCCACCATACCAAGAACTCAGAGAGCACCAGGACCTGCACCCAAGGTCTTTACTGCTAAGCTCATTTTCTGCAACTTTATCTGAAATGCCACCATCATCAACTTTAATGCTTTTATCCAACACTCAGGGCCAAGAGCTAACACCTACCTGAATCAAGTGGTAAAAGAGCTCTTCTCTCTCCTACTCACCTTAAGAAGGAAATAACTGCTTTCTAATGAGAAACATTGCTTTTAATCAGAGTATCTCTCCCAAATTAAGATTATAGATTTACTTATTCTTCACCTGTGAACAGTGTTTGAACACACTGCTGCTGGGGGGCAAAAAAGTCAAATCCCAGACAAGTAATACCAGTTAAAATAAATGTTAAAAACCAAATGAAGATAAAGAGCATTAATAACTGCAACCACCTGGAACACACTGACCAGCTCAAAAGACTTAAATGTCACAAATGAAGATGTATCACAAAAAAATAAAAAGATCTCCCTTAAAGAACAGGAGAAAAGGAAAATGTAGACAGAAGGAGGAAAGGCTGACTGTTTACCTACCTGTTCTCAAAATCACTTCAATTCTTTCCAGACACTAGGGAAAGCTGGAGTTGGAGAGGTTTGAAATCAAGTAAATATACACCAATACCTGCTGGAGGCTCCAGAGCCATAAAACAGCTCTTCATGACAAGGGAATCTTACCGCTGGCTCCTTTATTAGAAAGGAGCTAATGTTTCATTTGTTTTAAGTTAAATGACAGCTGCTCTAGGATCACTGGAGTTCATGACACCTTGCTGCTGTTATTACACTTTGATTAACGTTTGCCACTTCAGGTGTGTCTCAATTACAATGCACCATGCAGAGATTCTCTTCCCTGTCACAAATACTGCCAATGGTTTATTTCCCATGTGGATGTTAGAGAAAGAGGTTAAGCTCGTCCTTTAAATCTGTACTGTCTGGGCACAGAAATTTTCTGTTTGTTTCACATATTGAAGCACAAAAATCTGGAGATAACGCTGCGTTTTTATAAAAATTGGGTTCCTCTGAGTCTGAAACTGGTTGTCTTAAAAAGATGTACTGCATTTACAACCTTGCTAATATCACCTTCTTACACAGCCTTACTGTACAACCTGGTTTCAGATGGGCAGCCCTCATAGCATCTGGAATTTAAGCTGCAAGTATTATCACTTCTGTCATATTTGCTATAAATAAAATGGAACAATGTCAAAAGATGCTACTCAGCACAGAGGCAGGGATGGAATTTTAAAGGAGCTCTACAAAATTTGTAGCAAAGCCTGCATTAAAAAAAAAGAACGTAGATTTTATATAGTGAAGATATCAGAATTGAGAATTAAAAAAACAAACAAACAAAAAACCACACTAAACGGCGTTCTAAGAAAAAACTGTTAAAACGTTACAAAATGAACTGAAGCTTTTTCTTCTGTCTATGGCCCTGAAGAGAAAAAGCTCTAGAGAAAAATTAAAACAAGTCCTAAAGCCATTACAGTTGCATTTTAATAATGAATTTCTCTACACTGACTCATGCATGCATTATTTGTTGTAGTTATTGCTTGTTTTCTGTATTAGTTTAGGCCACAAGCTTGACTGCATAAATGTTAACCCACTTAGCAGTTAAAAAGCTTTAATTCAGCATCCATCTAAGACATTTATGTTTTCTCTCCTCAAACAGTTTCTCAAATTTCAGCTGTAGTTGAAGAATTGTACCAAAAAAATGGAAATAAATCTCCCTGTCAATCAAACATTTCAAATTGTGTTTAAAAAAAAAAAAAAGAAATTACAGCCTGGTTCAAAAGGTAATCCTAGGGCAAGATTTTAAAAAGTGCTCATTCAGAGCCTGTTTTCATATAAGTGGCAAATCTGCCACCAGCTTCAGCCAGAGCAGACACAGAATTGTAATCAAGCCCTGCAATGGGTTAGAACTGCCCCAAGACTGAGCTGAAAAGGAAGGCTGTGACAGGGGACATCCCAGCCGGCCCTGCCCACTTTGATGGCGACTTGCACCAATGCTTTTGATGACAAGCCAGCAACTGTAAAACCCCCATCAGTAAGGTAAATATCCACACATGGTATTGGAATTGTAAGACACCTCTTCTCCAACACAGGAATGTCTTGTTGTCAAATCCCAGCAGCTCAAGACCACCCCCCCTGTATTTGCACAGAGCATGAGCTGCCTCTCTGGAAACAAGCTTCTAAATTAATCCCTAATTAAAATAATTCTTTTGGGACAGACTACAATCACTTACCTCATCCACATTCTCAAAGGCATTGATGATGTCATATGGTAAACAGGAGAGAAGATCAATCACAAACCATGTCTTCAGGTAGTTCATCCGTATGAGCTTGGGATCAGATATAACCTCTCCCCCGGGGCCAACAAAGGTCGTGTGAAAGTTCAAAACAATGTCAACCAGAAAAATAACGTCCACGACACTGTCCAGCACGAGCCAGGCAATGTTGTTCTGCTTTGTCTTGAAGGACACGTTATATGGAACCATGATTGCTGTGTAGAAGGTTAGAATTAAGATGACCCAGTCCCAGGTGGTCTTAAAAGCACAATAGTGGAGTATAATGTGTGGTGGAGTCTTTGGAGCTTCTTGCTTGTACTGAGGAAGAATATCAGATCCCAGCTGGAGAACCTGTAAGAGGCAGAGAGGCAAATGTTACTGCTTTCAATGAGCAGGGTCCAGTACAGGGCCTTAGGGATTTCTGTAAGGGGCAGCACCGAGACGGGACTGTGCTCGCTGGACACTGCAAGGCAACCCACGGTTTCTACATTATCTGATTTATTTAGCATGTGTGGAGGGGGCTATCACTCAATGAATGGGAGCAGCATGGCATCTGAGGATATTCCTGCAAAAAGGGAGGTCTTTGCAGATGGACTGATGGGAAACCATGCCAACAGCAAGAGAAGAGACACTCCATAAAGAGGTTTTGGGCACTGCCACACCAGCTCATGCTCTGCAGTTAAGAACACAGAATCACAGAACGGTTTAGGTTGGAAGGGACCTAAAAGAAGATCTATTTACAACCCTCCTGCCATGGGCAGGGAATCTTCAACTAGACCAGGTTGCTCCAAGCCCCATCCAACCTGGCCTTGAACACTTCCATGGACAGGGCATCTACAGCTTCTCTGGCAACCTGTTCCAGTGCCTCACCACCCTCACAGTAAGGAGTTTCTTCCTAACACATAATCTAAACATGAGTATTCATTCATATTTGGAATTGTTACAAGGCCAATTCTTTGTGCCTTACCTCTTTTTTAAACCACTGCTGAGCCTGAGCAAGACCCTATCAAAGGTAAAACAGACTCCAGCCTTGCTGGCCAGCCTCCTAAAATGAGGCATCATGTGCCCAACTTCTGCCCTAACACCCAGCCTGTATCATTCTTCCTTCCTATTTTCTTCAAAAAGTTGTTGTTCCCTCAAGCTCAGTATCACTAGTGGGTTCTCTTTTATTTCCTGTAGTTACTTCTCTTTTTTTTTTTTTTTTTGATAGGACTATAATGTCCTGCATGCTCACAGTTGTAAAATTGTGGAACTGGAAACACTGCAAAAACCAAGCCAAATTCACTTAAGGCATTCCCAGCTAATCTAATTACCTCTTCTCTCAGTCCAACACAAGAAACAAAGGCACAAAGGAATGCACAAGTGGCAATATATTGCACTGACAACTGGAAGATCCATTTGGGGATACATCTGGGGATCTGAAGTCCGTATGGGATAAAATAAATAATTACAGCAACTTTATTACTCCTTTCAGCCCTACACCTGTCCCATACTGGGGCTGATGCACCATATTTCCAGGGACAGGTGGATTGAAAACAGCAGCCTCAGATGTGTAAAACTGAACAAACACAGGATGCTTCCTTGATAGAGAGGAGTAAATGGCTCTGAATAAACTGTTTCTCTACTAAGAATATGAACTCGAGCACCACAGATAGGGATTCTCTCTTAATTCTTTGCAGTCTTGTCTTTTAGATGTTTTTAAGAGAAAGCTGTTACTGAGATGAGACAGTAAAAGCCTGGCTCTGCTGAAAATCTGTTCTTCAGGTATCACCACGGGACAACAACAGCAGCCTCCCTCATTCTGTGACGGGGAATGTGGCTTCCCAAGATGTCAAATCTGGGCCAATGTCAGGCTGAAGGGATGCAAACTTGCTTCTGCCTCCCTGTTCCCATCCTCCCCACGGTCATATGTGGCAATCACAATCCGTAAGGAAAGTCGTTGGAGCTGACACAACAAAAAACTAACTTGTTACATTAATTAGCCTTTTTTTTTTTTTTTTACAGAGTCAGTGGAATTGCACAAATTTATTCATGGCCAGAAAAGCACTGGACCCACCACACAGGCAGCAGTGAGAGAGAAGCAGAGACCTCCAGGAGCTCCCTTTGCCAACAGTCTCGTGTCACACCAGCTCCAGTGTAACACAAAGCCCTCTGTGGACTGGTGTGGTCCCAATGGCACTTGCCAGAGACACCCACAGATGCCAAACCCTTGGTGAGACCCATAAAAACATCACACTCCAGATGTGCCTCCCCCAGTGTCCAGGACAGACTCTCAGCACTGCTGTACTCCTGTAACCACTGGGGCACACTGAACTTGCTGCTGGATCCATGGGTTTTTCCCTGGAATTAAAGCAGCGATCAACACTACTATTTTCTCACAGCACTTTTGTGAAAATTTCTTTCAAAGCCAAAATTTTCACCTGCACTTAACACACGATTTTGGCTTTGCCTCGTAATTTGGTTGTTATCTCCAGTCATCTCTTTGGACTCATTAGTGTCCAACACTTTGCTGATAAATGAGCACTGTGACTTCTTTCCCTGGTTTCTTCAGGCCTGTTTGTACCCTGCCTTGTTCACTGGGGCAGGAGCTGGAAACATCCTCACTAGAGCTGGAAAAATAAGCTACTTAGGGCTCAAGCAGAACACGATTAACATATGCTTGATAGTTCCCTGTGCCTCTGGTGGTGGAGCGCTCGGGAGCTCCCACGATACTGTAAAAGCATAATTATTATTCTTAACATAATATCATGCTGAGTTTGACATGGTGAGTGGGTGGCAAGTGGCTGTGGAGACCACTGAACTATAATGATTATTTCTTTCATGCTGCATGAATTTTTAATTTTAAATCACCAAAGAATACACAATATCTTGTTAGTCAGCTGCATTCACCACAGACTGTCTGAATTATTCCTGTGTACAGCTAATGAAAATGACTGATAACTGTTAAGTCTGATAAGGTGAGCAGCACATTCTGCAAGGGATGAGCTGTGAAGATAATGCTCCTGCTCAGACACAGACATATGGAAAATGGGGCCTGTACAGCAATGGTGAACCTCCACTCGGTCTGCCTTCCTCA
Source organism: Oreocharis arfaki (assembly GCA_013398015.1). NCBI lineage: Eukaryota > Metazoa > Chordata > Aves > Passeriformes > Paramythiidae > Oreocharis > Oreocharis arfaki. The sequence goes on along the minus strand of VZRR01007333.1, from coordinate 607,253 downwards.
CAGCACTTTGCCTACAATGCACTTTCCAGCCATAAACTACTTTCAAGAGAAGAGTTTGCACACTCTCCAAGCAGCAGCTCCTGAGTACAACCCCATCCCACCTATTCCTGAGCACACCTACTCCCTTACCTGAGGTTTTGCTGCTGACTGATCTAAATTTTCCTTGCTGTGACCTAATGCCATTTCTTTTCCTCTAGCTGTCATGGTCCTGGTGAACAATTTCCTCCCTCATTCAAGGCAGCTGCTTTAGATTCTTCTGAATATTTTTACCATATTTTCTCCCGTCTCCCCTTCTCCAGACTAAACCAAGAATGGATATAACTGGAATTACAGGACACTGAAATGTCATGAATTTGAAAAGCATGAGGTGTCAGTAATCCAGCATTTATCCCATATCAATATGGGATCATTCAGGGGAAAACATCCCACTGCCAACACCTGAAAAGTGGGGGTTTCCATTATCATTATTTAATCTGAGTTTTTATTATCAAAGTTCACTAAAACCAGAAAGGGATTGGAAAACAAAAAATTAAAAAAAAAAAAAAATAAACAACCAAAACCACATTTAAAGCTGCTATCAGTTCTACAGGACAAGTTCTCTGGCACGAGGGCTATCATTTAAAGTAGCTTATGTATTTTGACCGTACATTTTTGACCCATTAATTTTTCACTACTAATGGACATGAGGATGAAAGCAGTACCTCTGTTTCATCAGCTAACCTGAAGGTATTCACTTGTTGCACCACCTGCACTGTTAAGGAGATATCTGCAACCTCCCAGAGAGTTCATTTCATCAGTTCTGAAGATAAAAGTGATGAGGGAAATACTGCAGGAATGGCTTGGCAAGGAAGTCAAGGTTAGGGTACAGATGCAGTCCATGGGGACCCAGACAGGGATGCTTCCAAAGAGGTTTCTCAAACAATCCCATTTCCCTGGGAGAGGGACTCAAGGACATCAATCCTGGTTCCATGTCACTGTGAGACAGCACACAAAGGAGCACACTGTGCACCCCAAGTTAAGGAACAACCAGGAAGCCGAGGATTTTGTGCACAGAAATAGGGCCATTTAAATGAAAGTGTCCTACAGAGAGTGCTTTTATGATCTGTCCTAAAAACACGGGCTTGCCACGTGGTGCTGCTTTAGGACGAGCAGAGGCGAGGCTGAAAAATCAGAGCCGGGAAATATCTTCCTCCAAGAATATTAATTTACCAGTGGGAATTAGGGTGGGTTTTCTTCCCCCCTTCCCCCCCCCCCCACCCCGCTTGAGGGCAGGCGGGAGATCACA